>JACXGJ010010956.1:0-20789 GCA_016801105.1 Esox niger | reverse complement strand
TGAAGTCTTTGGCCTTAAAGGCAAGGTTTTGGGTTCAGGCCTCTGGTTTAGGTTAAGTTAAGTAAAATGTGCTAGGTTATTGAGGTTACATTTTGGGTTAGGGGATCAGGAATGCATTTTGTGATCCCCAAAAGAATGGAAAAACAAATGTGTGTGTGAGATCTTCATCCCCACTAGTGTGACATGACATCTCACCTGGTGTATCTATCAATCCCTTAGTCAAGTCGTGTGTCTGAATGTGGGCCAGAATAATGTCTGGAAACACTGCAGTGGGAGTTGATCCGGGGCGATCCGTGGGTTTGGATGCTGGGGTGGGATTAGATCCCCCGGAAACAGGAGACTGTTTCTGTTGCCTGGATATTTTATTTTAGATTTTGTGGTGATTCAAACTAGTGGGGTTACAGTAGATTTGGCGATTAAACAAAGTACTCAAATGTCAATGAGGATATGTATTAATCTCTCAGTACATTGTAGAAATACATGAGGCAGCGATCGCGGCTCTGAGTATTATCGGGTTCATATCCTGATCTCAAAATGTGCCACAGCTGCTGAACCTCATGTACACGTATTGCCAATGATTTTTCAGAGTTTTTTTTGGTCGTTGATGTAACAGTGAATGTTGATTTGCATTCGATGCAACCTTGTCAGGACACTGGATTTACAAGAGACATGGCTTTGGGTTTTTGAGTTATTGTCCTGTTGAACACTGTATTTGTCCTCAGCTTCCGGTACTTTTCCGTACATGCCAAAATCAACGTCACAAAAGGGTCAATGAGAGAAATTTTAAAACGTCCTTCCTGTAGGTTTTCTCGATGTAGCGCACAATGCCCCAAGAGGTCAAATTATATTTATAACTACAAATTCTCCGGAGTATTTCCTACAATACATTCACGGTGGAACTGAATAGTTGTTCTGCAAAAAGAAGACGGGGGGCAGTGTTAATAATACAATATAACAAAAATATGAAAACCGGAGGTCTGATTGTTGTTGCCTAATCTTTAATGTTGCCTGCGTGACGGTAATCGATTGTAGCCAAGTTGTGGAAGTTCGCTAGCTTTTTTCTTACCTTTGGTTGTCATTCAGACGATGACGATCTTCTTTATATCAATGTCACAGCCACTGACAGTTCAACACAAATGTGCGGGTGCAAATACACAGCCGGTTGTTTTCTGAGCTCACTCGCTAGTTTGCTATCCTGCTACGATGGGTGCAGGATATTGTTGCTCTGCTATTTGGGTTACTGTGATGCTGATGCTTGTGCGATAGTTAACTAGGCGCGATGGTAAACTACGCTCAGCTTAAAAAATGAAATCACATGTAATCAAAACTGTATTTTTTTCGGTGGCACATTACAACTGAGCAGCGGTGGCCGCTGTTATTACAATAAGAGTAGAACACCTGATGACATCTTTTAGCTGAGAAGTACTTGAAGACCTGGAGAGTGAAAGTGGGTCTTGTATTGGATGTATCCGAAACATGTTTGCATTCAGGGTTTTTCTGTGTAGGTCAGTGATATTGTCCTGATATTTAGATGTTTTATATTTATATTCAGTGTTTCAAAGACAAACAAAATTTGAACAAGCTATGACCGATACATACTGAATATAGAAAACTAGCGCAGGGCCATTTCACCCTCTGGCTATGTCGCTTTCATTTATTTTGGTCCTTAATTGTCACAGACTGACCAATTATTAAAGTTGTTGATAACTTACAGGTTGTTCCTGACGTCTTAGTTGGGGGATTCTGTATTTCCCCCAAACTCTAATTCGATTCTGGGATGTTTTAAAACCAGGATCTTCAGAATGCCTAGAAATCCTGGGAATGCTCGAGAAGTCGTGCAATCCCATGGATGATATTTCACAAATGTTCCCCATGCAGTATGTCTGCTTCTGACCAACATTACACTTTACCCAAGACAAGTAAAACTAACTATCAAGCTGAAAACTGTGTTTGACATGTTATAAAGTCAATCATTTTGTATCATGGAAAATTCCCAGACTCTTTAGTAGAATGTAAATGAATGACCCCGGTCAGACTGCGGTCCAAAGATCAGAATTGGGCTGCCTGTGTAACTGTGGCCAGAAACACTGAGCAACAGGAACATTCTCCGTTTGTGTTGTCATGGCAACTATGGGAACAATAATACAGCGAAACATGAAATATGACAAACGACCGTACTGAAAGATACGACCCAGTTCTCCCTTTAAGCGCGCTGTGTTTCTCATCATTTCGGCGATGTGATTTACAAACAAACGACCAACAGCTACACCGAGGCCTTTCGTATTTTTGACACCGATAGCCCTATCTAAGGACACACTTACCATTCAGGTGAGGTAGTAGCTTTGCGTCTCGTCTGCTCCTATTCCTCTGTCCATCTGCGCGACTTGCTTTACTCCCTCTCTTCCAGGATCCATCTCTCTCTCCTCCCTTGTTTCTCTCCTCTCTTGTTTCTCTCCTCTCGATCTTGAGCCACAGGAGGATTGGTCTGTTCGCTCTCTGAACGTGCAATTAGCTTGTATATCGCTCCATCTCTCGTCCTTTCTCTGTATCTCTTTTCCCTCTCCCTCGCTGTCTCCCTCCAAGATGCACAAACACTCCCAAGCTGTCTTTTTCGTGTCCTACATTACTCCTTTTCGTTCTCACTCTCCCTCTCTCTCCATCTCTCCCTAGCTCTCCCTCGCTTTCCTCTTTGCCATTGGAAGACGGAATTCACAAATGCTATACGTGTGCAGCTTGGCAGGCAAGTCGTCCACTCTGGAGGGAGCTTGCATACTGGACTTAAACGTTAAGGATATGAGCAGCTAAAGTTTCTTGTTTACTTATTTTCTGGGGAGTAGATCTGCCATGTTTGAGCGGACATAAGCTGTAAACAATCTATATTCGCATCATTTCAACTCCGTTTTCATAATTTGTGCACATCTATACTCCCCACACACCTGCCCCAGACGGACACAATATCTGCAAACAAAACAAAAACTATCACGGACTGCGATCCGCAGTAGGCGCCGGACTCCAGACCCCACACCCCGGGACAGATTTATGAGGCAGTGAATCGGTGAAATGCCAGACTCAAGAGGCAATATTAGGCTGCATAAACAAGGCCATAACTATAGTTCCCTCAGGTATCACAGGCCTGCAGAGCAGTGTTCCTCCTCATTAATTCATTTAAACTGATTAACAGTCTTATTTTTCTTCTGTATTCATCACACTGTGCATGAATGTGTGACCTACTTGTGCACTGTATACATGACTTGGCCCTGCTTACTGGCCACCTTCCCTGCCCAGTAGGAGGAACCGTCCGCACAATTAAACGTGTGGCTCAAGCTAATAGCAAACACCATGTTTCCCCCTTGAATCTGTCGGGACATTTGGGCAGCTGCGGTTAACTGTCATACTCACGGACCGAACGTAGGGTTGTTTGCTCTGTCGCTAATGAGATTCAAGGACTTCTGAATTACAAACAAAATGCGTATGAGCTGAGCTGCAACCATCACAGGGAATCCGTCCAGAATACATGGATGCTGTATTTCCAGGCAACAAGAAATGGGTTGCCTCGTTATGTTGCGCTCCAGCGACTCCTTGTGGCAGATTGTACCCCTGCGACTAGGCTGGGAATGCGTTCTCCTGAGCGATTGAGTCCCAGCGATAAAGTCCTGGTTGTTCGAGCTGGGGGATAAGAGTCTGAATGGTTTGACAACAAAATGCCTGAAGGGCACAGCCTAAACTTTGACTTGACTTGCAGTAGAGTTGTTGTGATGAAGCAAGGCTATATTCGGGAATTGGACAGTGAAAAAGTGTGGAAAGCTATAAATTGGAGTCAAATATGTATATGCATTTTATAAATGAAAATCCACATAAAACAACCCTCTCCCAGATATATTGTTTCTGAAAAGACAAAGGAAATAATCTGTTGCACATTATGCCTGTGTACATCAGCAACAGGTTGTGTGGGTGCAAACATGCTGATACACAAATAAACAGTGTAGTATTGGAATATCTACGCAAAACAAACACCTCAGCATCTTTGGCTAAAAATAATAGTTGCAGAAAATGCTAAGAAATACTAAACTATCGCTGATTAACATGCTATAGGATGTTTGATGGCTATGCTAACTTTACAAAATGGTAATTATTTACAGACATGATTTGTTCCCAGACAAAATTAGGACACTTACATTTAGCTGCGAGCAAAATCAAACGGAAGTCCTGAGAATAATGTCTGCCAATATCTAAAATAATTTGCATGATTCTATTCCAATTAGAAAACAAATGGAAATCAAGGTCTTAAATTTAATTAAATTGAACAGGTCACAGCCGCGACCAAAGGCATTAAATGGGTTTATACCATCTGACAGCAAGCTAAGGGTCAGTATCTTATTGAAGGGCAGGCAGCTGAATGAACTGAACAACAGGTGGTCATCCTTGTAGATTTTGTCCTTGAGCTATCCCAACTTTCCTGCCCACTGTGTCAAAGGCAGCACACAGCGAGAGGAATAGAGATGGATGAGGAAAATGGCACATTGAAGGTCATAGGACAATATAGATGGATGAGGAAATGGGGACATTGAAGGTCATTGGACAACGGAGATGGATGAAGAAAAGGGGACATTGAAGATCATAGGACAAGTTATTTGACATGGGGTTCAATGAGAGCAGGGTGGGGAGATAAAATGAAAGGAGGATTTAGTCATTTAGAAAAGGATGCAGTTGCATGGGAGAAATCTACAACAGTTCTCCATCTGTGTTGTGGCTGAGATGGTCGGCTTGGAGGTGAGAGGAAGTAGCGAGCTGAGTCGTAGAAAGGACTTGGAACGTGACAACTTGACATTTTTGCTTGCTATGTTGAGGGACTGGGCAAGGTTGAGGTCAGGAGGAAAAGAGGGGACCCATGTAAAGAAATTCCTAGAAGGTAGATGTTGGGAGATTGAAGGTGCCCAGAAATATGAATGGTGCGCTTTGGTCTGGGAATGTCATCAGCGTGTTTTTTAAAATATGTTTTTATTTTTTTGTGAAAAACAACAATTGCAAGTATCAATACAAAAGAATTGCTGTAATGAAATCATAACATATAGCACACTGTAGCTACAGCACTGAAATGTTGCAGAAACAAAGTGAAAACCAAAAGCCTTTAAAAAAAAAACTTGAATGAAAGATTTTGACAGGAGTTGATAAGGGACCACCTGGTTTGGTGGCAGTGTCTTGAACAAAACTATGCTGTCACACAATACGACCTAGAAATGTGTACAGTCCTCTACTGTGAGAGTGCCGCTCAGGATTTTATGAAGGCAATACTCACTGGGAAATGTGAGACTTCGGTTCTAAAAATGGCCCTGTTTGGACATTTCTAGGGTGTGAAAATAATAGGCAGGCTAAAGCATTATATAATAGGCAGTGCTTTTACAGAAAACAAGAAGTAAAACATAAAAAAATATTTACATTATAATGCAATACACTGGCACCATTTCCATTATTTGTGATGACTTGGAAGAAATGATAGGCACATGACAAGCAGCTGAAATTGAAATAAGTATATTGTTGAAAAATGGGTAGCGCTAATGTATTTCTCCTCAAAGACAAATCATATGTCATATTTATTTCTATTTACATTAAGTATGTACAGCATCTTTATCACAATCACTCTCATGTTTTACAATATTTACCACAGAATTGTTATATAAGAAAGTGAAATTGTATTTACAAGGGTGGTGATGTGGTCTGAAGTTTGATTGTGGAACAGGTGACACTTGTCTTATTTTGCTCCATTGGTCTTTTTTCCTGTTGGCCTAACCAATAGAGTCTCTCAAATGGCAGTGCTTGTTTGGTTGAAATCGGCAGGCAGTTTGATTGGCTAGACTTTTCCGATGGGTGGGCTGTACATAGAAAATGGCCGACCTTTCTTTATAACTCCATGAGGGTGACCTGAAATGGACCGCCCATGACTTCAGAGATCTCTATGAGGAATGCTGAGTGGTTGCTGTAGTGCTCGATAATGTTGTCATCCATGTTGACGTAAATCCTGAAAGGCAACAAAGAGCAGATTAATGTCTTTATTTCTCACAGTATGTAACAAGCTGTGTTACGTCAAGGACCTGAAACGAAATCATAGTAATGGGAAATGGCCTCCAATCCCCTTCTACATTTCAAACAATAAATCAGGGCAGACATCTTTTCTCCCCGAGGGCAACCAGTCTTTATGGTAAATAAGGCTTTGATTTTAATCAAGCAATCTGCCTGCTCACGCTACCCGGAGGCTAGAGACTGATTTAAGAGGAAGGAGAATGCTACCAGACTGGTTAGGTTCTCCCGTGATTTGCTGGCACTCCAGCCCTGGGGATAACTCAGCTTTTGTCAGACTTAGGAGACCTCCTTGGGCAGTGTAAAGGGAGAGACGTGTTAATTCGGGGCAACACGTTAAAGTTACAACCCTTCATTTTCAGGGATGCCTGCGTAATGACGTGAATTATAGGCCTAGATCTCACATTTAAAATGTCACCTGCACAGTCAATTAAGTCAAATAAAATAAATTCTTACTGATTTCAATATTATATTATATTTCCGATAATTACAAAAGCATTTGAAATGAGAAAGCTGCTGATTGGGTAACAAATGTTGTGGTTAACCGCAAAGTCCAGTCCCGGTCAGTGGCAGCCACCTGGCAATGGGTTGGTTTTCGCAATACGGAGCCACCCTCAATTCAACCTATCAGATCCCTCGTCTCTCAACAAAGTCAATAGAACCAAACACTTCCTGGTGTAGCTACGGGACGACTAGATCAGATCAGAGAAACATAAATACTGTGAAGTAAAAAGATCGGGTGACTCATCAAGGCTAGTTAGAAATTCTTCCGCCCTGTCTCCCTTGGAAGAGCTACTTCAAATTCCAAAAAACTGAGCTAGCCACCTCACCTAGCCGGTCTGTCAACTTTGGTTAGTTTCCTAACAAACAGAAAACTTTGAAAATTCAACTAAGACTGACTGTTAGTAAATTATATCCTGCTGCTCACCTAAGAAATGAAATACATTTTCCTTTAAGATTGTTTTGCTAATGTATTTTACCGTATTTTGCGAACGCTACTAGCCACTACTGCTAACGATCAAGCATTGCTAATGCTCGCACTGGTTCCACGCTGTGCGAATCCCTGCACCTTAATAACTTACCCTCTTTTGCATTTCTTGTAGATTTTCCCAATGGTGTCCTCTTGCATGCAATATTTTTCGGAAATCTGAGAAAGGAACAAATGAAGGGGGAGTGTCAGTCTCCCATGCTTGATGGTGGAGATGCTTGGATAATGACCGCTCTTAAGGTTGGGTAATGAGGAAGTATCACAGGTGTCCTACTCACCGCTTGTCTCAGTCCTTTCAGAGTTGGGGTGTTGAGCATGAGCGCGTCGAACACCTCCTCAGTCACTGTCCGCACATAGAGGAGAACTGCAAAAACAGGACAGCAGAATGTGTGAGATGTTGGGCACCACTCGTTGGTTTCCGGGTTTGGATTGGTCAATTTGGGAAGTGCACTGTGTGTTGACATCGATTTTCTTTTACCTCGCTGTTGCTCTTCCCATCGGGTCTGCTTGCTTGGTGGCGGGCTAACGCTGGCCGGTTCTACCCTATCTGGGTACATTCTTTTCAGCGAGTTCCTCTCCACCTCCTCTAGTGTCGTGGGTGGCGCCTAGAAAGAGAAATGAGAATGAGAAAACCCTTATATTTACAGCCTCAAATGCATTAGCATCACTTCGGGTCATTTTAAAACAACCATAAGTAGGAAGGTTATCCCAGCTGAAGACATCTCCCATGACTCAGTGGGACGACCTGGCGAGCTTTGACGCAGATGTAGAAACAGACCTACGCTATCTTTATAAACGATCAAAGATGTCGGTTAGACAACTGTCGGCGAGTCAGACTGTACAGCGTGTGCGACTCAGTACTATCTTTCTTGCTAGTTTTACTATTGGCTACAGTAATCATACTGAGTGTGATTTCTCTGTAAAGAGGCGGACTGTTGATGAAACAATCAGAGGAATAATGTCTGTGATTTATTACAGATGGGACTTAAATTGAAGACTAGAAATTTGAAAGATTACTAACCCCATGTAAAGCCAAATTAGGGTACTTCTAACTCCCTCTTTTACACATTTCTCCTCTTTTACACTTCTCTCCTCCCTTACGCCTTCCTCTTCTTTTACACATCTCTCATCTGAAACACATCTCTCCTCTCTTACACCTTTCTGTTCTCTTACACATCTCTCCTCTCTTTTGCATCTCTTCTCCCTCACATTCCTCCTCTCTTACACACCTCTCCTCTCTTACACATCTCTCCTTCCTTACACCTCCCTCTTCTTTTACACATCTCTCATCTGAAACACATCTCTCCTTCCTTACACCTCTCTGTTCTCTTACACCTTTCTGTTCTCTTACACATCTCTCCTCTCTTACACCTTTCTGTTCTCTTACACATCTCTCCTCTCTTACACCTTTCTGTTCTCTTACACATCTCTCCTCTCTTACACCTTTCTGTTCTCTTACACATCTCTCCTCTCTTACACCTTTCTGTTCTCTTACACATCTCTCCTCTCTTACACCTCTCTGTTCTCTTACACATTTCTCCTCTTTTCCAAATCTCTTTTCCTCACACCTTTCTCCTCTCTAACACACGTCTCCACTCTGACTGATCTCTCCTCTTAAAACACTAAAATGTCTGTCAATTCTTATGTCCTGAATGCGTGTGTAGATTAACACACAAACAGTTGGAGAGAAGAAAGAGTCACACACACACACACACACACACACACACACACACACACACACATCCCCTCCCCAGTGTCTTTGCCACTGAGACTGTGGGAACTAAAGGCTTGTCAGAACAGCAGCCCTATACCTCCTCCACTGGCTTGTATCAACAACCCTGAAAAGGTGGGCTTGGTGTGTGTGTGTGTGTGTGTGTGTGTGTGTGTGTGTGTGTGTGCGCGTGTGTGCGCGTGTGCAAGTTTAAGCCCCCGCAGGTTAATCCGTATGTCATTCACACTTCTGTTGAGTTTCGAGCCGAGGAAAGTGAACGGCCCAATAATTAGATGGTCTGATCTCGGCGTCTGCCTCTTACTCTTCTGGACAACCTGCCATATCCCAACCCTCTTTTCCCACAGCATTCTTTCCCACACTAACCCTTTTTTTGGCCATGTGTGCAATCGCCCTGAGCTACTGTCTAGGAAAAGCAGAGGACGTGACTCAACTCACTGTTGTGCTGCTAAACTCCGCAATCCCTCAAGCCCAGATAAATAAGAAAGGAAGGAATGAGAGGGAGGATTGATGAGGGATGTAGGTAAACCAACCAGGCCGCAGCGTTGCATGTTCGACAGGTGGATTTCTGGGATGAAGAGGACAGGGTTGGTCACGTGATCATCCAGGGTCTTGAAGAAGGTGCTCTCACTCCCCATGGAGCTGGATACTACTGACTTGTTGGCTGCAAGGGTAGAGGAGAAAACAGTGTTATAACAGGGGAACGCTGGGTTAGAACAAGAGAGCACTGGGTTAGAACAGGGGAACGCTGGGTTAGAACAAGAGAATGATAAATTACAGGCTTAAAGCAGAAGGACGTTGGTTTAGAACAAAAGATTACTGGGTTTGAACAAGAGAACACTGGGTTTGAACAAGAGAACACTGGGTTTGAACAAGAGAACACTGGGTTAGAACAAGAGAACACTGTGTTTGAACAAGAGAACACTGGCTATAAGCAGGGGAACACTGCATGGGAATGGGCATTCTGGAATGGCCTGTTTACCACAAGGGTTTGTTCTAAAGATGTTCTAAGAGAAGGGCTACCTGCTGTCTTAATAACTGTCTCTGTGATGTTGTAATGAACATTACTTGTGATTCTAAGTTCTCTTTGTGGAACAGTGACAGTGCTCATACAAAATAGCCTAAATCCCAAAATTCTAATTTGGTTTATAGCCCATGAAGATTGAAAATGCGGCACACATTTCCTGTTTGTGGTTTCACTGCAGATTTACTCAAATGATCTGGTCAAACAAATTCAATCATGTGATGGAGTTGAGTTAGACTCAGTCAAAAACCGCTGAAGGCAAATTCTCAGGTTGTAACTAAATAATTTAGTTCCAGGTTCTGAGTCAGAGAACCTAAAAAAATGAATAATATGTTAAGATGTTTAGTGTTAATATTGAATTGGCTGATGTAAGTGGCATTTAGTTTAAATAAGCAGACACTGTTATCCACAGTGACTTACAATTGAGCCCACAGCCCTGACAGAGCAAAAACAAATCTCTGACCCAGTGCTCTTTGTTCATTACTTCATTAGGTTCTAATGGACACCTACTGTTGTTGCTGGAGTCAATGACGGTCTTTCCTCTCCTCTTGCTTCGTTTCCTCTCCTCGTCCCTCATCTTCCTCTCTGCACCCTGAGGAAAACCGACAGCAACACTCACAGTCACAAGTTGAACTCTTTTATTCCTGATTTCCGCTAACAGATCTGCTTTGTAACTGGCGTGTTTCTTGGTCAATGATGTCGTGGCTGGCGCTTCGGTCGTGGTCATTTGACCACATTGTGCCACAGGGGGTTTGAGGGGACCGTGTACGTGACAGAAGAAGTCCCTCGCCTGCCGCTAAACCGGTTTGTCTTGCCTCTCAGTCGAGTGCCCGACACATTCACTTCGCTGTGTCAAAAATGATGCCTCCCCACACAGAATGATAGGGCCCAGTTGGATTGAAAGATTACAGGCCATAAACTCTGATTATCTGATCAGGGCCAACAATGGGATCAGTGGTTAGGTGTCCAAACCCTCATTATGTTCACGGATGACTGAGGTGACACTGAAAATAAAGAATCTGTGTTCGTCTCCCACACAGATTTATGTAAGTAGGTCAAACTACTGATAGTTATGATACCAAACCTTTATAATAGAAATTACATGATATAATTAAAAGATATACTCAGTGTTTTAGTCTGTGTCAATTTAAAATCTTTGTGCTGGGAGAAAGAACTGCATGATTTCTTGTACGTCTGAAAACATTTAGTTTTTGTTAATAATTGAAATAAGAATAATTGAAACACACATTTCCCATCCATTACGGATTCAACTGGGGATTTAGAGTGAGAGCCATGTGGAGTTCTCTACTGACCTTGTCACAGAAGATTTTCACCTGGCAGGCGGCTCTGTGGATCAGCCGATTGGTGCCGGTGCTGAAATCGTAGGTGTCGATCTGGAGGTTCAGAGGGAGCCCCTTTACGCCTTTCTGAGAGGAGAAGTCGGTGCTCAGAGAGTTGATGCCGATATAAACCTGGCAGGGGAGAAAGGGACAGAGCGACGACGCCACGTCAAACATCAGCCACTACAGAACCTTTCTAGAATGATCTTGCTATCCTTTTAAGCTCCTCACGCATGAATTGAAATCTTGAGAATAATTTTTAAGCCGTTAATGTCGCGGTCGCGGTTGCGGTCGCGCGGGGCGATGGCATGTTCACTAATTTGTTACATAAAACAGAATAAAAGCATTGGGTGACAAAACCAAAGCCATCTCTGATCACGCGGTCTTGCGAAGAAAGACGAGGCTTAATGAAACAAATGGCAGGAATGTGTGAACAGGGGATGGTGTGGCATCTACTAGGGTTGGCAACCCTCCACCAACAACAATGATGCACAGGGGAACACGGTCCTGGGCGTGTTTGCGAACGTGGGAGGCCCCAACTCCAAAAAGCTCTTGCGAGGAGGCACGTGCGCTACGGTGAAGTCAACGCAGATTGGTTGTGACACGCACAGGCCTTCTGTGTTACAAGCAGCTGTCCTCTCTCCGTTCTCCTCTCCATCCATTTGTTTTTCTCTCCCTTCACCTGTGGCGAGTTTCGATGTTCCACCCCTTTTCGCCCCGGGGGCCTGAGAGCAGATTGCGCTGAGCACTCTCAACCATTTACTCCTGCCTTGTGGTGACAGCCTCCCCAAGGCGTACGCATGCCACAGATTCCTCCCCCGCCAGCCCTCAGCACACCATCGCTCCCATTTCCAGCTCAACAGGGGACGACTGGGTAAATAGTGGGATGCAAAAGGCCCTAAAACGTCGCGTGTGTGTGCGTGTGCGTGTGCGTGTGCGTGTGCGTGTGTGCGTGTGTGTGTGTGTGTGTGTGTGTGCGTGTGCGTGTGTGTGTGCGTGTGCGTGTGTGTGTGTGTGTTGTTCCACTGTAGTCCTCCATTCAGGTGCTCCTCTCACCTTTGCCTCCTCGTTGGGGTTCCAGATAAAGGACAGAGCATTGAAAGCCACCTCCTCCACATGGCTGATCCCACTGAACACCTCCTTGTAGTCGGCTAGATGATGGACAGAAAAAAATGATCACACATACATATGATGGCAAGGGTTCTTCTCATTTGTCAAGATCTTTTATCTGATCAAAAACTAAAAAGATAAAGGCTTACAAAATGCTAAAACAACAACACCAGCCAAATTCTTGTAGGACATGCAGGCGTTTTGGTATTTTTCAATTGAATTCTTTTGAACAGAAAACAGGGTCTGTTGAGGGGATGTTTGTGTGTGTGTGCGTGTGTGCGTGTGCGCGTGTGTGTGCGTGTGTGTGTGCGTACCGATATCAATGACCCTCTGCTTGACGGTTGGCTGCCGCGCATGCCAGTGGTTCCAGCACCTCAGCTGTATCTCTGCGCTCTTGTCGTTTTCAAACACAGCCATGACCACCGTCTGGAGAGCCATGGAGGACAGAGGGACAGGAAAAGGGAAAGACAGAGAGAAAGAGAAAAGAGAGGAGTCTTCAGAGCAGGTACATTTCTCTGTGTGTGGATCGTCCATTTAGAGAAAGACAAACAACTGGGCATTCATTCAGACGTCAGTCCCTGCATTCATCACTCTAAATCCTTCATTCTCGCCTGGCTTTGTCACCAGCTATTAGCAGGGCTTGTGCGTGTGTGTTCTCTTCTCGCCTTACAAAAGAAAGGGCTGTCACCCCGGCCCAAGGCCACACCTCTGTCGATGTGCTCCTTCTGACTAAGGTACTAAGGACATCTCAAGGCCTGACTGACTGACACTGGGTTTGGGTTTGGCCCGGTCTGGTGAAATATGCACTGGCACACTGCCTGACAGCACATAAAAAATCTAGATCAGTCAACACTGTAAAACATCCAGAACCATCCCGACTCACGCGTGGTGATTTTGCTTTTTCGGTACATTGACAAGACTTTATGTTCTCCTGGGTCGAGACAAACATTTGACTCACCTTGACTTTATTGGTGGATAGGCTTTCCACCCCCTGGAGAGAGATTGGGTAGAACTGGCCCTTGTTGAGGTAGACCATTGGCAGCTCGGCCGACTTGTGCTGTGTGGCTTGAGGTGCGCCTAGAATGAACTGGAAGTCGTTCCTGGATACGGAAAGGTGAAAGAACAATGTTATTGATTTGAGTTGCGCTTTTCCAATCCCTTTGGTATGAGTTACGGTATAAAGACCAATAACATGCATTATCAACTTCAGAGTTAGCACACTGGTGATTGATTTTGATCCCCGAGGGAACACAGCTACCTGTACTTTTCTGGTGGAGAGTTGGTGTAGGAGTCAGAGTAAACTGGGCTGGACTGCTCCGGAAAAGAATCACTGAAGGGGAGAACCTGTGTCCGGAGAAGAGAAGGGGGAAAATCAATGATGAGATGGAATGTTGAAAATAAGACGTGGTAGGACAAGAAAATATTAGCGACAGAAGCGATCAGGAGTTGACAAACTTGCACTAAGGAAAGATCACCAGATGTGATGCAAACAAAACGTAGCTGCAAACAACAAAAGATAGCTGCTTCTGTTTAGGCTCCAAGCTCACCTCAGCAGTGGCCTCTGGGAAGGTCTCTGTAGGCCATTTCTGGGAGAGCAGGGTGTCGAAGATGTTGTTGATGACCTGCTTGTCATAGTGGTCGTTGCCGGAAGTCAGGGGGGCAGCGTTTTGAGGATTGGAGGGGGAGCAGAGGTTGGACAGCTTGCTGTTGATGTCCATCACCTCCTGGGGGTGGCTGGAGGAAATGTTCTCGGACAGAAGCTTCATGATGTTGACGGGCGCCTCCAGGGGGACCAGCTCGGTGGAGGAACCAGTCATAGTCCTGGGTTTCGGGGAGAAAGGAGGATCTTCAGGAACAGGACCAATCCAATTCGACTACTTTGATTGACACTCATTTAAACGGGTGGCCATTGTTTGACAAAGAGTACTGTGATTTTGGATTGCACCGCCCCACCTTTAAATTAACTCCAACTCGGTTTTTTAGACAATAAAGCAGCATTAATGACTGAAGAAATGTGTCAGAGTCTACAGAGCTTTAGGCTGCTGACAGTGAACTGAAGGAAGCGGAGCGGGACGAGTTCACAACCTAATCCCACCAGGTAAAAAATCTCCTTCATTTTGAGTGTGTTTGACAAGTCAACAGCACTGCCCCACTGATGGCCATTTTCTTTTAACTGGGGCAGAAGGCGTGGAGAGTCTGCCTCCCCCCCTTTGTGAGTCAGAGTTGGAGCAGGTGTCCCACGGACCATAATCCTCTGGGGTTTGGATTGACATGGGGATTAGCCACCACCTCACCCAACTCTGACCTCGCCAAAGCCTTGCTCTTTCTCTACCGCTTGACTCCATGTCAAGAGGCTTGACTGGGATGACATGGGAACTTATCCACCCGGGAACCACTTAAATGCCTTTGGCATTCTATTCTCCCCGTACCTACGGCTCTTAAGTGGGAGCCTTTCACTCGGTAGTGTTAACAGGTGCACTGATGTCTCAATAAAGCCAAGGCTCTTGGGTCGCTTCAGGTATTTATCAATCTTACCTGTCTTGTTGCTTGCATGTACTGCTGTTTCTGCTGTACGGCACTGTTTTCTGTTCTTTGGGTGTCTGTTGAAATTAAACAACAACAGTGAGTATAACCTAATGCCAGCTTTATATCAGCATATAAGACCCATTGATTACCTTAACAGACACAGACACACAGACACACAGACACACACGGACAGATTACATACACACACAGAGAGAAAGAAGGAGATGAAAACAGACAGATATGAGACATAGAGAGCGAGACAGACAGATACCTTGGTCTGGTCGTACGGGAGCAAGCTGTCTGTGTAGGACCAGGAGTCCATGATGAGGTTACTGATACGCTGGTAGTTAAAGTTCTCGTTTTGAAGGACCAATCCCAGAGTCCTGCAGCCAAGGAGAAACAGGACATCAAGAAACTTCCATTATGAATAAGGTCAAATGTAGCCTTTATTTTTCTTAAATGTATTCTTTCTTAATATTTGATAGTCTTTAGCTGTGAGTCTTTTGCCTTTCGTGGTGATAGACATGACAGGCGTAATGGTATGTACGCTAATAACAACCCTAAGCCAATGCACATACTTGCCCCTGGGCAAGGAGGATGGTTTCGATTGCAAAACCACAGATCCTAATAAGATTTGGCTGCACGCCTCATTTTTCTGAGGAGCAGAACATGCTAGGGGCCAAAAGCTCACCTCCCCACAAACAAACAGGTCCCCTGGGACCTCAAAATGAGTCCGATCCACGAGAACTGAGGGTTAACACCAGTTCACTTTGGAACGCTCACAAGTTGCCCTTGCAAAGACGTATAACAGTGCGTTTCTTGAGAACAGTGTGCTCTTAAATCTTAGTCTTTTTGTCCTTGGTTTGTAGTGATTTCTGAAGTAAAAAAAGAACATCCAGTCCCCTGAAGCCCTCCACTGTAGAGATTTATTCCAGACACCTGTTCTAAGATACACCTGTCTCCCCACCTGTCTCCCCCCTGTCTCCCCACCTGTCTCCCCCCCTGTCTCAAACATTCCGTTAACCCAAAGGCTGATGTTCCGATGTGGAAACCCGTCTGGAGTTCTGTCTCTGTGACACTGTGTGATTCCATACATTCGCCAGGATCGTTGACACACTCGAAGGGGGATAGCTGTTTCCCGGTGCCATCGTAGGCCGTACACCCCCACACCCCCCCGCCCAGGTGTGTGTCACTGTCAACGCGCTCTAGGGCAGTGTGGTTTAAAGCCTAATTCTGCAGCGGGGAACAGGGGAGTGTGTGCGTCCGTGCGTGCGTGTGTGTGTGTGTATTACAGTGTCAGGATCTCCCCAGGATGGGCTTTTCTAACAACACATTTCACATGGGGGTCTCGTTGCACAGCGTAGATGGAGGCTAAGGACACACGGGTGGGGGGGCCCACAACACACACACACACCCGTATACATGTGCACACACACCCTAGCGCACACACACACACGCAAGCACACGCACGTCTTAAAGTCTGTGTGACTCACTAGTGTTCAGAAGGAATGGACAAGTCAATGCTTGTACAATTATCTAATCTGGTCCTCAGCGGAAAGTTATGGACACAAATGTCTAAATGGAAAAAAAAACATTAAATAAGCAGTTGAAGTGAAATCCCACTGCCTTTGTTATTCCACACAATGGTCGCGCATTTAAATTGGCTTGCATCTTTTTACAACTGTTCCTATTTTACCTACCGAGGTAAAGACACTAGTCCAAACATATTTCTTGTAAAATTACACATTCTAGCCCCAAAACATCCAGTTTGACACCAATACTATTTGTCCGCCACACACACAAATCGTATGAAGAAGCTATCAACTCACTCAATCTCTTTGGTCATGACTCCAAGGCAGAAGATCGGTTAGGTCTCGTTGGGTATAGTCTCCTGTGTGTGTTAGGCTGTCAGGGTTAGCAGAGAGAAGCAGACGTCCTGCTGAGCGAGCCGGTTTGGTTCTTTGCCTGGCTCCCCACATTTATTTCATCCTGACAGGTAGCTTCCCTCTCTTGCGGCTGATTGGCTGAGGGATCTGGAGACAGGTGCCTGACAGAACAGGTGTAGAAGGGTTAACTGTTTCAGTGCTGGTGAGAAACTAGGTGTGTGGGGTTGGTAATGAGCAGAACAATCCTGGGCAGAGCTGCACGCATCTCATTAGGAATCAAATAAATGAGGGAGAATGGTTTCTCTGAGGTGTGAAATGTTTCTTTTTAGTGTGAGAAACCGGAGGGAATGTTTTTGTGTGAACTAGGCTTTAAAATGGTAATGTCATTTAGTATCATGGTGTTTCTCTCTGGGTTTAAAGTACCAAGAAAGATTAACCAATGGTTTTGATGGCCTTATTGGCGTGGATCAGAGTTTTCAGATGTTCTTGGCCAAGATTTCTTAATTGTCGAAGGAAAGAGCTGGATATTTTAATCCATAAGATGTTGTTACACTGCGTGGTGAGTGAACCATAAGACACACAAAATATATAATGTGTTTGTGGTCCCTAAAATAAAACGTTCATTACGTCCAGGAATTATTTCAAAACGATATACAGGTATTTTGTGTTTTCACCTGTTTAATGCAGATATATTGTGTTTTTACCTGTTTAATGCAGATATATTGTGTTTTTACCTGTTTAATACAGATATATTGTGTTTTTACTTGTTCAATTAGCTTGTGGTCATTTTTGCAGATGTTCACAAATATGTTCTAACAGTGTTTAGAAAGCAAATTTATGATTTAACTTACTGATAATATATAATGATATATATTCTCAAAACTGCTATATATTATGAAATTATATTATCTCACAAATCTGAATGTGCACAAAATCTTTTTATTTTGAACATTTCAAATATGGCCCAGGACCAGGTGGAGAGATTATATTTCGACACCGTTCTGGGGACGCCTTGGGATCCTCCAGTCAGAGCTGGCAAATGTAGCTCAGAGTTTTATTTTTGGGGTCCCCTGCTGGGGCTGCTGCCTCCATGACCCGACAACGGATAAGCGGATGAAGACATTTTGAATAAAATATCTCACATTTGTTTTATTATAAATTGTATTTCGATAATTAAGTTTATTACCATGTAATGAAAGAGGAAATCAGAAGTCTGGTCAGAAGAGCCGGGATGATTCCAGTAATCACAGGTTAGAATACAGACATGATCTATATCACAATGAGTTTGAGCATAGTCACCCACAGAAAGCTGTTTTGAAAGATCTCTTCAGATTGATGCACTGATAGGCTCTTTCAGGAAAACCGTCACTAGTCTTATCTGCCCTTGCTCTCTTCCGTCCCAGAGAAGAACAGGAACAAAGAAGCACATCAAGAGCTACATCAAAATTCCTGCACCTAGAAACTTGCTGTGTCCAGACCGTGAGCTTTTAAAACATGCACAGGTGATCTTTTTTCAGGTGTTTTCTTTGGTTAATTGAACAGCAAAGTGGTGACTGATGATGAAAACAGTGTAAAGTGAATTCCATGCGTCAGTCATGATTTTGGTCAATTCGCTTTCAATTCAGTCGGGAGAATAACAAGGACATTTCAATTAAGATGTTTTTCTTAATCCAGACTGTGGAATATACACACTTACACTTGTGCTTTGGGACATTGGTCCACAGAGTTTTTTTTTGTTTTTTTATCAATTTCTGACTTCTCCATTTTGCATTTCAGTCATGACATATGTTTGTTTAACCAAAACCAAACAAAAACTCAAGCGTTTCATTGCCATAACTTTTGAACTTTAACTTAAAACAGTAAATTAAAGGGACCTGAGCCCAAAATCATCCCTTGTAACTCATCTTTCCTTATAACATTCTTTCTGGATTCTTGATAACTCTTGACAGGTTCTTCCAGGTGCATTTTGACAAACCAGAGTGTACTTTTTGAGAAGCAGGTGTCCTGTTATGTTTGGCGAATACCAAACTCTAGTAGCTGGACGTTTTGGTGATGTTTTCTGGCACGAGGACCTGGAAATCCTGCCACCGTTGCAGGAACCATAATTTCTCAAGCAATCCACAAGTGAGCTGAAAGGGGATCTAAAAGGGGATGAATATTTATGTTCATGTGTGTTTATGTGGGTGTGTTTCGGTGTGTGTGGGTTTTCTGTAACAAGGGCCGTTGGGTTACATTAGACTGCATGCTATAAGGCTTGCTCGACCCCACACTCACACCCTCAAACAAGAACACACACACACACACACACACACACACACACTGAGACAACCGCATCACACCCCTCAGGGCTGGTGAGACTACCTCAGATGACAAAGAGAGAGATGAATCACTCAGAGCAACACAGTTCTTTAACTATCATTTTACATTTCGTTAGTTAACTCATCTATATCGGTCTTCAACGCAGGCAAATAAGAGACGGTCATATACATTTTATTAAAATCAAAAATAATTTAGTGAGTTAAGTTCATCACCTTGCAATTTAATTATGTGAGGCTCTTGGGGAAAATAAAAAATGCATAGTTCAGACATAATTTGAGATGTTGTGTAAGTCTTTCCCAAAAGATTTCAAACAAATTAAATTGTATATTATCTTGCAATCTTTCTACAGAACTTGTCTTGTATACTTTTAAAAGACAAGTGGGGACCCAGTTAAACATAAGGAAAATTATAAGTGGGGACCCAGTTAAACAGATAGAAAATTATCACATCAAATCGTATATTCTTTAACCAAAAGTAGACTAACTGTGTAATGCAATTGAAGTTCTGACTAATATTGTTCTGATATTTACAAATAAACATCTTGTAAAAGAGTTATACAAATGTGTTCCAGTCTTCACAACGACATAAAAAAAACCGATTTGCATGAGATAATGAGACTGTTACAACAGTCTCTCCACAGCTGAATATTTTCCAGTGGTCGATGCCGTTGTCCGTTACCAAGACCATTAATGGAGAATTCTCCGGAAATCTGTCCGCTACATCAGCCTGTGGGTAATTATGCTGTCACAATGACTTGTACCTTCTGCTCAGCCTCTTTGCCAGCTTCTGAACTGACGTGACTCTACGGGGACAGTAATGAGCGCAACACGGTAACACTATAGCACGTTGTGTGTCCATCTGTCACCTGTCTGGTTTCCTTAATTATGGGATGTTGGCCTAGAGCCTCTACAGTTACCTGACGTGAGGACTAGTGGAGAATAGACATGAAGCAGGCAGACTAATCAGGTATGCGTACTGGAAACTGGAGTAAGAAAAGTAGTCAAACGCCCACCACTTTTCCCACTTTCCCACCCCTGTCTTCAATCCTAAGTTAATCTTTTCTTTCTCTGGTGTCCCTGTTATGAGACATAATAAGAAGAGGTGGTTAGCTAGAGTTGATGTTGTCCGACACTGGATTGACTCTAAAAACCTGTTGACACTCAACCAAAACGTGTCTGCCTGAATCCAATG
This sequence comes from Esox niger, assembly GCA_016801105.1. NCBI lineage: Eukaryota > Metazoa > Chordata > Actinopteri > Esociformes > Esocidae > Esox > Esox niger. The sequence goes on along the minus strand of JACXGJ010010956.1, from coordinate 601 downwards.
CAGAGTCAGTAGGAGAAGCCGGACATAAAGGACCCAGAGAACCCGAATGAAATAAAAACCACACAACCTTCATACTTTTATGAGACCACACAACGGACCGGTACCACAGATGCTTCCGGACCACATGGTGAGATGATACACAGACATGTGTCTGTTCAGCGTCACTGTCCTGATGCGCGGCTTGGTTTGACATGGTAGAGATACATGCTGTTGTGACTCATCGTCTGTTTTTGGATCAGGGACATTAAAATAAATAAGCTCTGGTCACATTTTTTCTGTAGTATTGACAGGGGTTCAAATTGTGGGCCAACTGAATGAGGTTTGAGATGATGAGGGTTAACAGAATGAGAGTTGAGAGAATGAATTTCAAGAGAATGAGGGTTGAGAGAATGAGGGCTAACAGAATGAATGTTATTAGATTGAGGGTTAACAGAATAAGGGTTGAGAGAATGAGGGCTAACAGAATGAATGTTAATAGATTGAGGGTTGAGAGAATGAGGGCTATCAGAATGAATGTTAATAGATTGAGGGTTAACAGAATAAGGGTTGAGAGAATGAGGGCTAACAGAATGAATGTTAATAGATTGAGGGTTGAGAGAAT
>JACXGJ010010955.1:0-20792 GCA_016801105.1 Esox niger | reverse complement strand
CTAGCATGCTTCACATCCTCAGCGCATGATGCTCCCACTAGCATGCTTCACATCCTCAGCGCATGATGCTCCCACTAGCATGCTTCACATCCTCAGCGCATGATGCTCCCACTAGCATGCTTCACATCCTCAGCGCATGATGCTCCCACTAGCATGCTTCACATCCTCAGCGCATGATGCTCCCACTAGCATGCTTCACTGTTAGCATGGTATTAGCCAGGTGTAGAGCCGTAAGAGGTGGAGTTTAGCATTTAGGCCCCAGAATATGTTTCCTTGTGCTCTTAGTCCCTCAGGTGGCATGTCAGATGCTTTTCACTTCAGTCTTTTAGCCTGCTCTGTAAAACATTCACTGTTTTAACATTTTACATAACCTTTCCTAAACCTCAGAGGTCTACAGAAAGTTCCTTGGAGGTATTTGGGCTTGATTTTTGCTCTGACGATCACAGTGAAGTGCAGGGCTTTATATTCAGTTGTGTGCCTTTATGAATCGTGTAAAATCAACTGAATTTGCTGCAGGGGGACTTCTGGCATCCTGAGCTCAATCTGGAGTGTCCTTACAAAGGTTCTGTATACTCATGTACAGAACCTGTAAAGGTTTGGACACACCACCTCGTTCAAGGGGGTTTCTTTATTTTTACTATTTTTCACATTGTAGTGAGAGAAAGTAGGCTTGAGAAACTCAACACAACACAGATGTACTAACTAACACTTGAGCACAGGTGTAAAGATAGGACACACGTCCTGTCTATGCCTCCTGCAAGGAGTTGCCCATGTGACTGTCACAGGCTTGAGGGATAGGACCATTGACCATATGTTGGAACATCCCATACAAGGGTCATTTAGGCCATTCTTATTGGAGGGTATTTGGCTGGGTTTGACCCTAGGCCGCCTCCCTTTTATTAGGTATCCTGTATTCTTTGGAGAGAGAGAGAGAGAGAGGGAACTATGACCTGTTAACATCGACGTCTCATGCTGAATAAAGATGGCTCTCCCCTGACTTTGGTTGCATAACTTTTGTTCTTGGACATCAGAGAACAGGAAGCTAACAGTAGAATAATTGTGAAGACAACTATGAAATTACACAAAATCATGCAGTAACCAAAAAAGTGTTAAACAAATCTAAATATACTTATATTTTAGATGCTCCAAAGTAGCCACCCTTTGCACAGTCCATCTTGGACTGATTTCATCCCTGATAGAGTGCATGTCAGATAGTCAGCAACTTTAGTGTAAAATGCAATCTTTGATTTCTGGCAACTGGTTGCAGAAGTGGTGCTGTCGAGCCAAAATGGGCCCATGAAAATTGTGCATTATATCATAGTGTAAATACAGTGGGGAGAACAAGTCTTTGATACACTGCTGATTTTGCAGGTTTTCCTACTTACAAAGGATGTAGAGGTCTGTAATTGTTACCATAGGTACACTTCAACTGTGAGAGACGGAATCTAAAACAAATCTGGAGGTCTGTACGGAGGAGTGGGACAAAATCCCTGCTGCAGTGTGTGCAAACCTGGTCAAGAACTACAGGACACGTATGATCTCTGTAATTGCAAACAAAGGTTTCTGTACCAAATATTAAGTTCTGCTTTTCTGATGTATCAAATACTTATGTCATGCAATAAAATGCTAAATAATTATTTAAAAATCATAAAATGTGATTACATCTCTCACAGTTGAAGTGTACCTATGATATGATATCTACATGCTTTGTAAGTAGGAAAACCTGCAAAATCAGCTGTGTATCAAATACTTGTTCTGTCCACTGTATGCCTGTTTGTGCCCCATCAAAACCACTAGGTTTCCAACTTGGAATTTCATGGCTAACTGAGGTATGGTAGGGATTCTACATAGAGATGATGCACAAATAAAGAACTTATTACCCAACAAGGCCACAATGCAAGGTTTAAAAAAGAATTATGTTCATTGAAAAATGTCCCTGATCACACGTTTAAGGCTTTAAGTCGAATGAAACGTGAAGAAACGATGGTGTCAATAAGAGTGAGATTGCCTCAAGTTTCTCTCAGTCAGGTCTGAGGCCCTATGCGGACAGAATGTGGCCACGGAATCGGACCTCTCAGACTACAAATGGCCTGTTTTACTTCTCTGCCACGGCTCAGCAATAATATCTGTTTTTTACATCACCGTCTTAGAAATGTACCTGTGAGACGCTCAACCACTGTAGGTTTAATTAGCGTTTTCCCGGCCACTGGTAAGCTTCTTGCAGCACAGTTGTAATGGTGTTGTGAAGTTCTAAATGGATATCACTGGGAAGTGACTCTATGGGACAATTAAGAACACCTGTATGCACTAATGAGGTGCTGCCTACTGAAGTTGAACTCCCCTTTAACCAGACATGTGTGCAGCTCCATGGGGATGGTGAAGTTAATTAACCTCTGATGGTCCTTTGTTGAGTTGACGATGGGGGATCATGATTGGCACTGAAGGTCACATGACTTTCCCTGGTATTCATCGTTATTTGCCTTTAACATAAGCATGATACTGACTTTACTTAAAAACACAATTCATTGATGACAAGCAGCCAGGTCACATTTTGAGATTCAGACATACATGTTGGTTATAACTGCATCCTGCCAATATGTTTGTGTCATCAAGCTAACTCCTTGTCAACTTCATGTTTGGCTTGTCAAGTTGGCTCGACGGCACAAACCTACTGGATCCCAGGCTTTAAGCAGAGTCTTAGTTCATCTTCTTGGACTTGGCTTGACCTTTTCCTCCCTCTGCACCGGGTCCATATGCCGGACTGAAGAGCATGGTCAACAGCAGCATCAAGGGAACCAGGAGGTACGGAGCATAAATGGCCACCAGGGTCCAACGCTCCTTCTGGGTCTGGGGACCAGGGTGTGGCTCAATGGGGAAGAGGTGGTAGAGGATGTGGGCCAGGATGGGGACCAGGGTGGTGACTACGTGGGTGGAATACACAATGGCCGGGACCCTGATCCACCTGCAGCCTCCTGTAAAACATGATGGAACAGGACAGGTTGATTGGCTGGTTCTACTACAACAGTCTTATCACCCCTTGTCATGACAATGGCTGATCTATGACATCATATGCAAATGGAATGCTAAGATCCAAAGAGGTGCACTGTAAAAAAAAAAAAAAAAATATGGCGCTAACTGGGCTTCTTGCAGGGAGTAATGGGTGTTAAGAGGACAGGCATCCACTAGGGGTCGGTCTGGAGTTACAAATGACTGCATTTTCTGTCCAAAACAAAGGCCTTCTTGCACCACAGGTTTAATGTTGTAACTCCAGCTATTACGGTTACATATATTAGCTTTCTAGCCCATAACCATAAACTGTTCCTGATAGACTCTTATATAAGTGCATTACTTTGGAACTGAGCTTCTGGTCAAATGTCGTGCGCAAAATAAATTAAGTGTGCCATGTCATCTGACCTTTCAGGAAGGCGTAAGCTGCGATGGGAAAGAAAGGTGTTTGAAACAGGGCCTCGCAGAGAATGAAAGATTTGAACCAGGTGGGCGGGTCCAACATCATGGGATCTCTAAACTCTGACCCATACCATCGCAAAAGAGATTTCAGCTGTAAACAAATTGAATACAAATAAACAACACTGTAAATACTACATTGTGAATCAAAGAGGTACATGGGGTGGGTGTAAACAGGGGTTTCTCGTAAATCGCTCCGGATAAGAGCGTCTGCAAAATGGCTAAACCGTTAACTGACTAACAAACACAAAATTTGTGATGGTGAGGATCGTGATAATGTATAAGCAGTGACTGTATCTTCATCCACAACCACCTTTTCTACCACACAAAATCAATAAAAATGTATTTAAAATAAAAAAGGTCACAGTTACCTGTTCTGGGTACACCTGTGCGGGAAGCAATGCTTGAAGATCAATGAATAATGTAATAGGAATGTGAGAAGCAAAATAAAAGAAAAATATAATCTCTAGTACACGAAGACTACCCATATTGTATTGGCGAAAAGATACCACAAAACGATAAAGCTATATGAACTGTAATGTAACATACACTGAAAGAAAGCATGCAAGGACAACACTGACGAGAGAAGAGGTGTAGGCTACTGTTGTGGTCACGCCATAAACATTACAGAAACTAAGACAGCCAACTTCAATACACACCACTTGGCTACACCTTTTTTTCATTAGGCTACTTGTCGTGCCGGGCAGGACTCGATTTCGCGAAAGGGTGCCCGAGAGGGGGACATATCACTGGAAAATGTTTTCTGGAGGGAGCCGGGGCAATAAGCAGACAAATGTATTTCCTCCTCGTCTCACACGCCATTCAATTGAGCACCGCTTCGAACTCGTGGCAGAAATTAGCAGATGCACAGTCGCTGCAATTACAGGTAGAAGTCTGTGGGTCGGCTGTCTCTATGCCAAAGTGGTTTCGGGAAACGCGTGCGGGATGGTTCGATTCCATTAGCCTTTTTTGCTTGGTTGTTTCAGACGAGGGGCGGTGCTAAATATACACGCCCCTCGTCTGAATATAACGTGAAAAAATAGGTTACATCTGCAGCAACCTTCCTTCCCAGGCCATGACTATCGGAGGATTAAATGAATCCGTTCCCTCCTCTCTTTTCATTTCAGCGTTGTCACCCTCCAAGTTTGTCAGCAAGCAAGTTGAGCATTCTGAGCATGTTGGTGGGGGCGGGCTGATTTAAGATTCATTTGTGACAATATCAAGCACATATGTAGAAAATATTATTTGAAACAGACCCTGTAATTCTAAATTCCAGGGGATTTTGTGCAACCTCCAGTCATGTGGTGGTTATAATTATTACTATTTGATTAAATATGCCTAAAGACACAATTACTGTGAAAAAAAACGAATGCACATGATACACTAGCGAGCTATCAGAAAATCAAAACGGAAATTCCAGCAACTCGTTCCCTACTACTTTCTGCCCTTCACATACGCCGTAATAGAAGACTAAGGTAGGCGTTCTCTATCCTACTGTATGCTGCTCCATGCCTGGCCCAATTAAAAGTCCGGACTCGTCACAGTTTGTGCGACGGAAACTTTCAATTGAAATGTCCTGAGAGGCGTAAACCAATCCATTCTCCATATGTTGATGTTTATCGTGTTTGTTTTAAACCGTAAATCAGTAAGAAAAACAAACACAACCTCTTGTAAGGTAAATCGTGTTCGATGAGACCTGACTACACCGTGGATTAGGAAAACATTATTGGTCCGATCAAGCTGAGTGAGGAGTTTTCTAGGTCTGTCAGTGGCTCCTGTCGCAATCTTCTACTGAAATATAAAAGTGCCAATGACGTGGAAAGGATTGGGTGTTTTGTGAGGGAAATAACGATTTCTAAAGTTAACAAAGCAACAGACCCATTCGGCATTAAAAGACTTTGACCCATAGCACTTGTTTTAGTGCTTCATGGGCTGTTTGTGACCAAGACATCCAACCGCTACATGCCACTGTATTTGGAGCATCGTCGGCTGCTATAAACCAAGGAATTCAACTGACACACGAACCAGCAGACGAGTCAGCCTAAGTTGAGAAGAACGAAAGTGATCACTGTCGTATAGTAAAAGTGAGTGATCAACTTTAGAAAAATGTGTCTACAGCAACAGATTTACGTCAGTAGCCCACAATAATGCCATGCAACCAACGTTTGTATTTTCTATGCCAATACAAATCATCGCATTCTCCAAACTTAAGCTGTTATGTAGTAAAGTTTTACGCAAACACACATTTGTCCCACAACCATGTAGGCTACATTTTACAATGTATTTTTTTTGTTGATTTTAATGACAAGGATGTTTTTGTGGCCAATATATTTTATTCATAGTTTTATTTCTTGACAACTAAGTAATTGTTTTAAACCCATTCTATTTTGCATATACACAATATTTCCTGACATGTATTTTATATTGCCTTATGACAGTCATATAATAAAAATAATTTCCCTTCTATTGCAGATTACCGTTACGACTGCTTCGGGTACAAAGTCACGGATACTAAGAGGCCCTTTGGAAATAATCGGTATTTGTCTTCAAAATAAATAGCCCCAAGCGATACCAAAGCATTTAATGTGATTTCATGACAAAGTGAGTACTGAATATTGTGACTGGGGAGTGCAGTAGGTTGACCGGTACCAAGGTGGACTCAATGAGTGGAGACCGTCGGCCCTGACATTTGTCACATTTTTTGCAGGATGTTCGCAAATTCTCCGTGGCTGCTGACGCTACAGGAACACGGCGTAAACACACAGACTGGAAAACCAAGTTCACAATGGCCATGGGTGGGGCCCCCCATCTAAGCGCACACTCAAAATACATGTGCGCTTCTCTTGCATCGCTGTGGGACCAAAAAGAGATGCTTTAACAGGCTGCCCAGGCTTGGTGTCTGGGTGTCCATGAAGAGCACAACCACCGAACTGACACAAATGGGTGGATCTTGGGATTAGAAATGCCTCCAGTTTTTCCAGAATTGCACAGATGGGGAAGTCGGCCCCCTGTCCTGTACTGTTGACAAACCAAAGGAGGATACTGAAGGACAGGTGGTAGAGGAGGGAGCTGAAATGGAGTTTGCGTAAGGGCCTGCAGTGTCAGAAGTTAGGGTCGGGGAGGACAAACCTGCAGCTGTGCTACATGTAAAAAAACATGGAGGACCTGTACGCTGATTCAACAGTAGACATTGGGTTGAATATGACCTCTGAGTGTGATTAGAGTAACAGTGCTGTTTCACATGGATTGTAGATAGTTGGTTTTACCCCTGGATAAATGAAATTGTATACATGCGTCTTGTTTCATTAACATGATTGATTATTGCTGATCTGTGCAAAACATACAACTCATATTCATCCTGAAGATGCTGTCTCATTGTTGACCACTGTTTGCAGAAGTGGCGCTGTAGAGACGAAAAATATCTCTGAAAATTGTGTACAATGACCTGTGCTGATTTGTGCCCCATGTGATCAAATCCACTCTCTTTCAAGTATGATAGTAGTTATAGATTATGGACATATAAAAAGCATATTCCAAATTGAACCCAAAAGGGGAGTTATAGAACATTTAGTTAATTGCAAAAGTCCCTGACTATATCCTTAAGCACCTATAGTCACAGGCAATAGTTTAATAAAGAATAAGGTATTGCACAAAAAGGCGTATCCAATGCAATGTGCTGCACAATGCAAAGCTTTGGCTGTGTTTGTGAGGATCAAAATGTCACCAGACAACTGCTGAATGACTTCTCTACAGTTCATCATACAACACAAGAATGTATTATATTAGGTCAGTCATTCCGGGTTGACTGTTGATATGTTGTTGTTTTGTATTTACTTAAATACTCTATGCTCAAATTTTTAGATGCTCACTAATGTGTGCACAGCATTTGAGATTTTTTTTAAATTAAATGGAACATGTCTGGGATCTTTTGTTTTAGCTATAAAGGTTATGTGAAACCATTTAATCTAATCCACAGGGGGGAGCCAGCACAAACAACAACTTTGACAGTTTTAAATGGTAACTTTGAAATGTAGCCTAAAGAAAGATTATGTTCCCCCTAACTGTAACAAACTGACCTTGTTTTGTTTACGTCAAGCTTTCATATGCATGTGCAAAACCATTACATGCCAACCAATCAGGTGACCAATGGTCGGAAACCTGATCATGTGACCAAGGCAAGCATGGAGGCGTCGGCAAGGAGAGGCGTCATTCGTTGATTACACGGTCTAGGCACATTGCTGGTAACGGATTTCACAATAAACGGACAAGTCAACAGACGCCGGTCATACACTCAGCATTTATTCTCTCACATCGTAGTGAAATGAGGGTAACATGGGTGCCAAGGAGTCAAGGATAGGATTCCTTTCGTATGACGAGGCCGTCAAAAGAGGTAAGCATGTACTAGTAGATGTTTTCTGGTTAACGCTCAGTTAGCTGCTGTACAGTACAGTGTAGCTAGCCAGCGGTGGAGTCTGGCGGTCTAGTTAACTACAACCAATGACACCGTGCCATGCGATTCCCGTGGGACCTACCTTTTTGTGTTATTGCTTTATAGGCTGCGGCAACGCGGTGCTTCTGTCTGAGCTATGTGTTTACGATAGCGCTGAAATCGTACTGTTGCTAGCAAGTTAACAATATGCTAGCTGTCAGTGTCACTGTCAAGTGTTGCATTACAAACTGTCTAGAATCAAAACATTGAACCCAAACGCTACGTGAACCACGCTGTCAAATATACAGTTAGGTTTTTGTTGAAAAGGACCCTTTGGACTTTTACTAGCTACTGTAGGTGAATGATTTGTTTATTACTGATACGATCAGACACCGCTGTCAATTGAGCTTGGTCTGTGAATTACTATATAATAAAATATTGTCTGCTTAAGGAACACTGCATAACCAATCAGATATAGTTAATGAATTAATAAGTGATCTTTTTCAATTATAAGTCAATCAGAATATCTAAAGATGTTTACACTGGGCTGGCTTCCTTAAATCATCATATCAAACATTATTTGATCTGTTATTGTATACATTGGCCTAGTGTTCGGACAATTAGCACATGTGTGTTATTGTAGGAGTGAGACTGTGTAGATGCCGCCTAGAACCAAGCAGCTTGTGTGGGATCCGATGTTGAATCAGTTTGTTACAGTTCTGCATTCTGCATCTGTCGGTTACGCAGGACAAGACAGAAAATATCTAATACCTGAAACATGTTGTACTTTGGTCCCCGTAGCTGAACTTTGCCTTCATTCGCTAAAGGTGTTACATTTTGAGTTCTGTCGCTGTGTGGCCACTTTTGAATTGAGGCCTGTTGCCCTCAGAGCATTCCCTTCGAAAAGACCCAAGAGCACCAACATAATTATTACTAACGTAATTATAATAGGAGCACGTCAAATTTTGCGTATATACTTTTGTTCTTGTTTTACCTATTCAGAATAGATCACAACGAATGTGTCACCTCTCCATAATGATGTGTTGTGTTATTACGCCGATGTTGATCCACTTCGTTCAGTTACCAAAAACGTCTATCAAACTCAAGGTGTCATCACTTTTTTGGGTGCATCTTTGAACCTTAATTCTGTGAAGATATTTAAAACGTTAAACTGTGAGCGCTTATTCTGTCGCAACTGTGCCTATGCACTGATCTTCAGCGAAATGGAAAACTATGAAATTGTGGATTAGTCCTGTACAAATGGTTGTCGTTTGTTTACATTTACCCCCCCCCCTTCCCGCGTACGTCTATTACCATGGAATCGTCCGTTTATAAAATCGTGGCTTAATACTGAGTTAACATTGATTACAGTACTGATTGCAGAAAGCAACGATTTCTGTTTGATACCATGTACATTGTTTTTGCTCCGTTCGCTGTTATGTAAATTAGACAATCATTCCTGACCCCTAAACCGTCTGGAGATTTCCCCTGAACTGGTTCAATTGGTCCTTCTGAGGCACTGTTGCTAATCAGCTAGTTCCTCTCCTTTCCTCCTTCAACACAGTGCTGTAGTCGAAAGGGTGACATCAAACACAGCCAAGCATTCCTCTAATTCCAATGCAATTCGATCACGTGCTATTAAGGACTCAAAGCCCCTGAAGTCAACCGTGGCGTGTCTACCCGGTAGTCACAGGACTGCTTTGTGTAATGTGGCAGGGGTTAGCAAAAAGATAAGATTATGGAGGTTCTGGTTTTATTTGAATTGTGTATCAGTGAGGTTGTTGGAAATCATGTCACTTGCGATTAAAATGTCGTGCAAGTATAAGGAGGTGTGGGTGTTGCACAACAGAAGTTAGCACACACTTGTTTTTTTATCTACGCTGTTCATAGGGTAGGACATATCTGGTAACTTTGCAAAAAAAAACAGTTTACCCTGTAAACCAGATTGGAGTATTCCCAGAAACGTCCAACCAGAATTTATGGAAATCCAGGGAATGTATATCTGTCGTTTTATATCTCTCTTGCAATTGGCGCCAACATCATATTCACAGATTCAGTGTTATTGCGACCTCGTTGTTGGTGAATGTGGACAAGAAAACAAATCCCGTTTAGACTGGACTGGCCATTTATGGAAAGTACCTGGAACGTTGAAACGCGTTTGGTCCCCAGAATATTCTTCCCATTGTCGGCGTCACAGAACGCTAAGGTTTTGTGCGGTTTACTGATGAGGCTAAGTGATGATATCACACTCAACCACTTTGCCGTCATTGATGTGGCTGCACAAAAGGCCTGCAGTCTCATTGTGAGGAGCATTTGCGTACTAATATGGTTGAGTTGTATTGTGTATTAGGTGCCAGCTCAAATGCTGTACAGGTGTGAAATGCAACGTGTGCGCAGAGCTCACCTAAATACCGTGCGGGTGAACAGAGGGAAACCAGCACCCTGAACCCGTCGTCCCGCCCGGGTAGACACCGTGAGAATGATAATCAATGTTTTGTGGAATTAACCCGGACGTTGTCTCGCTGTACCTAAGATGAGTGACCGGTCATATCTGAAGGCTTGCCCCACGGAGATGCTTCATTACATTAAGAGGTAGAGGCAGATCAATGTTTTCTGGGTTATTTTTCCGCTGCCAACAAGTATAGAAAACGGACTGAATTGAGTAGCATATTGGGCCCAAAAAAATCTTGGTCAGTTGAGTCAACATCCATCGGCGCAGATCTAAGTTAAATGTATGTAGTGGACTTAGGTTGAACATTCTGTTAAATGGAAGGTATGTAGGGCTATAACGAAACAGCAGGCACTGGGAGTTGTCATGTTCAGGCTCTTGCTGTGCAATTTGAGGGCCTCTTAATGTTTAACCACACCCTTGACCAAGGAGTGGCCGGGTTCACCAAATCACATCCACACATGTAATCAGTGTATGGTGTGAACCGTTTGTGGTCTGGTCTCATGGGCATCCTGGGGGCGAAATGGAGAATGGCTTTAGACAGAAATGACCGCCTGATGTGGTTATCCACTGCAGGCTAGCTGTGAACCCACCTGGTACCTCTGATCTCAAAGCCCTTCAGCTTCCGCGTCAACCCTCCGACCTTCTTTCTCTCTTTCACTGCCTCCCTTTCTCTGTATGTCTCTTTCTTACTCTCTGCTCTTCTGTGATGCTTCATGTGAAAATTAAAGTAATTAACAAAAGTGAAACAGTCAGAAAGGACGAGGTCATGTCAAATGTTATATAATTAGCAATGTACATGGCTGTTACAATGTCAAAAAACTTTGGGGTCCGAATTGAACATCGCCAAGTGCCAAATGCGAGATCGCTCACTTGCCTCTCGTCTGCTGCTTGCCACTAGCGATGGCTCTTTCGCGAACCAACGTCTCCTTTCGAATAGCTCATTTTGGTGAATGTTGAGAACTGAATGGTGTTGGCGAACAGGGACATTCATTTGGCCCCCTAATTTCGAGATGTTTTTCTGTAGCTGATGCCCCATACGGTTAACAGTGCCGTGAAATTAGATCATAAGGCCATGCTCACTGAGTCTGTACATGCACAAGGTTTTTCTTTATTCTGGGTAAGTCATTGTGGTCAGGTATTCTAGCGCTATACTCTTTGTTTAGGGCAAGGTGACATTCCACTAACTTTTTTGTGATGGTTTGTTCTTCCTGTATGTCAAGTTGTCTTAATTTAGTTGAGTCTCTGTCTTGCTCTTTCTTTCTTTCCTTGATGACGAGGCAGCACCTCTCTAGTCAGCAAAATGCTTTGCACTGTATGCCCTGTGTCCTGCCCTATCTTTTTCCTGCCTGTGGTTTTAGGTTATTCATATTTGCCTAGCCCTAGTGTGACCACAGTGTTCCACAGAAGATTAGCTTGGCAACGTGGGTGGGGCATTCTGTGTATTTGTTGTTGGTAAAGATGGACTCCAGCTATTCTTGTAACTTCCCTGTTGAAAAACAATATTCATGGTTTATTATACACACTTATAATGCCCTCTGATGTCTTTGACCTAAACCCCACCCTAGCTCCCCAGTTCGTTACTATAAAAGGGAATGTGTTCTCTGTCATACTCACTTCATCACCCGATAAAATATGGGTTAAAAATGGACAATTATTCGCCAGCTGAAATCATCAAGCATGTCAACTGGCTCACAATGTAGCTGATTGGTTGCTGTTTTTTTCTGCTCTGGGCAAACATACTTCAAAGAAAATACAGATAATGTGTGGTATCTCTCAAGGTTCTATTTTGCGGCCTTTGCTGATCAATTTTTATATTTTGCCTCTTGGAAGCATCATCAGAAAGCATGGTTTTTACTTTCACATCTACGCTGATGACTCAACTATATTTCTCTGTTTTCCCTGATGATTTCAGCCCTGTTAGGCACCTTAACTGAATATGTCACTGGCATGAACACACGAATGGCACAAATCATCGTGTAACTGAACAGGATTAACGCTGGTGCTGAGTTACTGGTGCTGAGGCCTAAGGAGAGAAGCTGACTGTCCATTTGCACACACTAGATCTAGACTCAGCACATGAAGCCCTATAAATGTGTGACATTAAACCCTCAGTTTATACATTTTTATCTCAATTTTGAGGCCCTGTATTTAAGAAATGTATGTCAGTCCATTTATTGCTCCTGTTTTCCTCATGAAGATAGACAAGTTTCATACAGCTGTGTAGTTATTGTGAACATTCAGGAAATTGGAAGGACTGTCATTAAGTTTTTTTCTTTTTTATGTTTATGCGCGTGGATATTTGATCAGAATTCCAAACACATTATTTGATAAAGTGACCCTATAAACAAAATATATTGGGTCCAGTTTTAAAGAAAATGTTAGACTTTTAATCTGGTTTTAATCTTAATCACATGGGTGTGTGGTATCACACCAAGATCAAAATACATATCCAGGACTCTCAGAAGAAAAAATATTTATGTCCACGTTTCTGGAAGTGGTTACAAAGCAATTAAAAAAACATCATTCTGCCATCTGACTGATTATCTACAAATTGAGAAAGTTCCAGACCTCTGGCAATCTACTAAGGACAGATCACACTAAATTCAGCCCAAGAGACAACTGAAATATGTTCCTAGATGTCTCTAAGAACCCCAGGGTTCATTAAAGTATCTACTGGCCTATCTTGCCTCAACGTTGAAGGGCATAACTCAACTTTCAGAAAGAGACTTCAGAAACAGCGCGTGTTGGTTAAACACGTGGACTGGTGTTAACGCTTCACCACAGTCAAAACAAATTATGTATTAGGGTTTGTTCAGGATAGATACACATTTCACTGGCCTTCAGAAGCCACGTTATAGTCAGCCTAAAATAAAAATTGTTTACGGTAATAATCCGACTATTTCTGGTGGATTGTCGAAGTACGCATGTGCGCATGCTTTTTGTGGAAATATACAGTAGGTTACGAACACTTTCATAGTAAAAGAGGAGGTGTTCCTACGTTTCTATCATCTTTTTACTTGACAAAAAAAATCTTATCACATTCATAGATAATGTATCAATGTCATTCACGAATGAAAGAAAAATGAACTTTGTTGTGCCATGAAATTAAATAGCTTTCGCAGTGCAAGTTAAACTTCAGTCTCCCTAGCAACTGCTCAGTTTTTATGACTATTCCAAGTAGTAAGTAGATACTAGTAAGCCTATTACTGGCAAATGTGGTGTTAAACGGCCAGTGGCTAAAGTCATACAAATTATAGACGCTGTTTGTGGTGGAAGTAAACTTCATAAGAAACATAATTAAGTTTAACACAATGCTTAATGGTGTCCAGCTAAATATTCAAACTTGGCATGATGTTAATGTGTGTAAAAATGAATTAATGTTGAGATGCTATACCGACCCTCTGCATGTTTGCCTTGTGGCGTAATGGTTAAAGACACAGTCACATTGGAGATCCAGGTTCAATCCAGTGAGGGCAACTACATTCATCCCTTCTAACTGCGGGCATTTCCACTTTAGAAGAAAAACCTAAGATTTGCTTTTCTGGCGTTTCTACATTATATTGGAAAGATGGTGGGTTTTTTTTGCTGAAGGAGCAGTAAGCCGGATTTAAATACCCTGGCAGAATGGTATTGTGATTATTTTCATCGATCCTGTGGATATTACTTCAGCCAACCCTATTACACGGCTAAATGGCACACCCTGTTAGTAGGAGCGCAACATGAATTAAAAGGAAACAACACCCAAAAAAGCATTTCCTGACCTCAAGTCACCAATGTGGTATGAAAACTGTTATGTGTTACAGTGTAGAAATGAAAACACTGGGGAAAATGAACGGGGGGGAAAGTATTCAATGATATCAAGCTGAACAGAAGCGTGTGCGTGTGTCCCTGGCAGGGAAGGAGGAGACCTGCCGTTTCTGGAGAATCAGACCCATTGTCCTTTAGTGGCTGAATGGTGGCTCACTTACCCCTTGCAGTTAATGTGGCTCTGTGTGCCCGAATGCAACCATGACATCACAGCTTCACAACAATACCAGTCGGTGTCAAGCAGAATGTCCGCCGCTTTGTTTTCCTACCGTTCGTACGCTAGTCTTACATCCATGTGCACACTTTTCCCTCATTTCTCCAAGTCCCTGGTGAAGCTTGAATCAATATGCCGACCTAGGCCTGAACTAACGCTCTGAGAAATGTAATAACTGTCTCTGGTCTACTGGGCCTAGCTGGCATCGTTTTAGAGTTTGGGTTGGTTGGGTTGCCACTGAGGCTTCACCTCTGGCTGCTCGGCGTTTGGCTGGAAAGGGGAGACTTGGGGGGGTGTTTCCAAACTGTTGAACGGAACCTCGTGGGCGTGTCACCGATGCATAGCTCCTCCCCGTCTTCTTGATACCCACGAGTACCCTCCTGTTGATGACAGACCGGCCATGGATCTAAGTGTCAGTGTTCTGGCCGACAGGAAATGCATTCATAAATGTTGGTGTCGCTGTCCACCAGCCCACTGACCATGGCCCGAGGGGTGAAGGTCCGCCGGGTGGGAGGCATGACGACGAGCTCTCAACCGAACGGACCCACCGATCGATGGTTATTAACGGACCGTAAGCACACACTGAGCGTTTTGCCTTTTTCCATCTAGCAATTAGATTGAAGGGGGATGTTTTTCCTCTCAAATTTCCAGATTGTTGGAGATAGGGAGCATTCATAGGAAGAGTGGTGTTTTGAAACCTGGTTGGCTAAAGCAGGCACCAGGGCTTGCATTAGTGCATAATCCCCCACCCCCCCCACAAACACCAGCAATGCTTTCCACTGTGTATCCCTCCAGCTTCAGGGAGAAGTTGGCATAATTGAAAGCATTTTGAAGGCTGAAACGCTTTTCTCAGAAGGATTGCTTTCCACTCTGTATCCCTTCAGCTTCAGAGAGAAGTTGGCATAATTGAAAGCGTTTTGAAGGCTGAAAGGTTGAGCAGCCTGGTGACTTTCGGCGGCTGTCATTTCAAAGTGCTACCCTGTCAAGAACCCTCGTCTGCTTTTCTAACAGCTCACTGGGTTTTCAGCCGCACCGCGTTTGTAGGCTTTTGAATCTCGTGAAATCCCAGGCTTTGAACAGTTTGCTTAGATCGCGCTGTCATCACCTGTCAGCAGAGTGGTGGCGTTGATGTTTTGGTCTTTTAGTCTACCAACCCCATATCTTATCTGGGATAGACGGAAAGCAGTTCAGGACATGCCAACAAAAAGCCTCATTGTCTTTCAAACAAGCATGGAGAGGACGGGCCAATTGATAGTCTGGCTCCTCTGCAGGTTTCCTCCTAAGTTCCAACCCTGCCAGGGAATTCTTCCTAGCCACTGTGCATCAACTCTTGTTGGGTGTCTGAGGAAGCGCTTTGACGACTGCTGGTGTATAAAGGGCCTTATAACATTTCAACTGACATGAAGAGTATTACCGAGCCGCGTACTGTACGGCAACGCCAAGTCCCGATCACATAGCGTCCACCCAAATGCCATACCAGCGACATGCTTTCATTACAGCCACACATTCGTAAATGTCCCTTGGACTTTAAGGCTGCAGATTTGTAATTTGTTTTTGATTATTTATTTTTTCAGCCAGGCAAGGAACACTCCACAGTCGCTGAAATCATTCCGCTAATTGAATTCCTAACCATACCCCGAGCAAGCTAACAAGCAATTTATCTGTCGAGCTCTCTTGCTCTCTCCCTCTCTTTTGCTCTATTTCTCCCTCTCCTCTCCCAGTCTTTCGCTTTCTCTTTGTCTCTACATACTGATTAAACTCAGATGGCAGTAGGCAGTCGAATATAGTGGCCAGGATGGTGTGCTGAGGCTACACTTTTCTGTGTACAGAAAAGCAAACCCGGTCTCATTTAATTGACCCCTGACAAGCCTTGAGCACTTAGGAAGATAGACGATTATGCTGATCTTCAGTTCCACACATCCCGTGCTAACCCCTGATATTCCGTGCTAACCCCTGATATTCCGTGCTAACCCCTGATATACCGTGCTAACCCCTGATATACCGTGCTAACCCCTGATATTCCGTGCTAACCCCTGATATCAGCTAGAAGGCTGCTACATCACAACAGATCACAGCTTACTAGAGGTGTTCCCGGGTGCAATTACATAGCTAATTAAAACAGCATATCTTTCCTTAAAATGCTAAATCCACACCGCCATTCAGTGTTTATGAAGAAAATGTGACTGATTGTGTCTAGAATATATACTGATATTTCCAACCCTAAATTTGAAGAAAGAAAAGTGAGGGGTAGTAACCTGGAAATACTATAGTAATATCTGGTTTACCTGCCCTGTATACTGCAGCAGTAAAACTGTACCATGTATTCTGTAGTATCTAGGTGCCCTGCCTTGGGTACATTAGTAGTATTTATTAGTATTATTAGGAACCAGAGTAGTCAGTGTGAGATTTAGTCAGTTCTCATTGTTGTAAGTTCACCAAACTACCTCTAGTGTGTGAAGGAAGAGGGTGACACGAGGGAACTCAAGGTTCAGGTGGGCGTTTGTTGCGGGTAGCTTGATTGCATAAGAAGGCAGCCCGACCAACAGTGAGTTACAGGAGTCCAGCTGACAAAGGTTTGTTCTTAGCACGTACTGATTGTGGCTGTGGATTGATGTGATTGTGATACTCCAGTCGTTGGTTGGTCAAGGGTGTGGTTAACCATTGAAAAGGGCCCTCAGTGTACAGTATGTGCCTGAACATTAAAAACTCTCATTGCTGCTGTGTGTGTTCAGTTACAGACCTTCATACACGACCTTTTGAAAATGTGCTCCATCCCCCCCTACACCAATCTAACCACAAACCTGACCTCAGCTCAGAAACTGGCTTCTGTGAAATGAGGACTCTATGAGCGGTAGCTTGGTTCTTTACGGTAATGTACTGGTCTGGTGGTTTTGAATGTCTCTGCATTTAGCACTGCGAGGCCGGATCTGGGCTACACCAGTACCATGGGAATGATTTACCTTAGCACAATAGAATCAACTCATATGCAGCTGTATATTCATATAGCTGTGCACCGAAACTGGCTTTGAAAATGTGTCTGATACCGTCCAAAAATACAGGACCAGGTGTTTGACAGTGAACCCATGTAATGAGCAGTCGTAGATGACGAGTAGACTGGTCGCAGTGAAATAAAAATAAAAAACAGCCACAATAATGTCTGCCTTCAGGAAAGATTTTACACTTGAAACAGCCACTAGTAAAACTGGTTGCCCACTGCAAAGCAAAGACAATAGAGAAGCTTAAGCTAGCTGGTTAACATGGGGGGGTAATTGCGAATACAACACTGTTTAGTCATAGCTAAATTGCAGGCCTACCTGTTTGGTCCTGTTGACTTTCCTTTTAGTTCCATCTTCAAATGATTACTCTGAAAGGCTATATCCTAAAGTGAATGTAGTTGCAACATTTATTTAGGCAGGAACCAGGAAACCCCTGCATAGGACAACCATTCCACATATTTTCTAAAATGTGGAGTGGGGTGACAAGAATAAAGAGACACAAAGTCCTAGACATAAAGACATTACATTTCACAAGAACCACATGGAACCTTGTTGGCCTTGAATCCAAATCACATGTTTCGTGAGAACCTGACATGACTCGTCATCCAAAGTACCCTGTGCCTACTGCCAAGCAAGGTGGCGGCAGCATCATGCTGTAGGGCTGGTTCTCTTCTGCAGGGACAAAGGCTCCAGTCAGAATAAAGTGAATAGCTCTAAATAACAATGGGTTTTGGATGAAACACGGCTGCCCTCCACTAGAAAGCCCAAGTTAAAGAATGTCACCTTTTAAACACACAAATTATCCAAGTCACCCTGCCAAATCAAAAATGAGGAAGATAAATGTCCTGGAATGGTCAAGTCAGAGCCCACATCTCAATATTATAGAAAATCTGAATACACAGTCTATGCAAAGTTTATGTGCAGTTATGTAAAGTGTTTGGTGAGCCTATGTGAAAAGGAAATATTATGGTGACTATTTAATTCACAGCTGATGTACATATTTCCATATTTACAACTCCAGTATATATAATGCTATCTAGATGCAGAGAGCAGAGTTGATAGCAGCCTGTTGAGACACACACACACACACACACACACAAACACACACTGAGGCTTCCCATCAGCCCTGCAGCAGGTGGAAATATCTGTCTATACTAAATAAATAACCTTGCTGGGACAACAAAAGACAAGGGAAATTCTAAAAACAAGCCTTTTGTGTGTTCGAGACGCGCACACACATGACCTTGCGGCTGGGTGGATGGGTTTTTAGCCCACAGATCATGTGGCTGTGCTTTATGAACTATTAAACGAGCAGAGATATGAACTGCAACAGGGAGGGAGGCAGTTAGTGGCTGCTACGTTACCTTCCTAGGGTAGAGGAGTGCTACTGTGCGTGCGTGCGTGCGTGCAGTCACTTACTGCAGTCCACTGATCAGGCTTTTAGTATGAGAGCTACTTTAAAAAATTGTAAGGAAAGGTTGCAATCTGCTTGTTTTTTCCCCATTCAGCTTCTGTCACCTGAATCTTTCCCAGGTCTGTCCTGTGGACAAAAGTACTGCACTACGTTTTGCCATTATATACAGGGAAATAAAGATTAAGAGTGTATGTCAGTCATTGCACTGCATCATCATATTCATTATACGCTCTTATTGTGCATGGTCATCCGTGATTGGCTGGATAACAAGATGTGTGCCTCAGATGAGGGATGTCTCCTTTTCACAACACAGTGCCAAGTAATTCTTAAGCAATTACCCCTTCTTCACACATGGACATTATCATGGATGGATATGCTCTTAAACAGAACCCAGAGCTTAGACATTATCATGGATGGATATGCTCTTAAACAGAGCCCAGGGCTTAGGCATTATCATGGATGCATGTGTCCTTAAACAGAGCCCAGAGCTTAGACATTATCATGGATGGATATGCTCTTAAACAGAGCCCAGGGCTTAGGCATTATCATGGATGCATGTGTCCTTAAACAGAGCCCAGAGCTTAGACATTATCATGGATGGATATGCTCTTAAACAGAGCCCAGGGCTTAGGCATTATAATGGATGGATGTGTCCTTAAACAGAGCCCAGGGCTTAGGCATTATCATGGATGGATATGCTCTTAAACAGAGCCCAGGGCTTAGGCATTATAATGGATGGATGTGTCCTTAAACAGAGCCCAGAGTTTAGACATTATCATGGATGGATATGCTTTTCGACAGAGCCCAGGGCTTAGACATTATCATGGATGGATATGCTTTTCAACAGAGCCCAGAGTTTAGACATTATAATGGATGGATATGCTCTTAAACAGAGCCCAGGGCTTAGACATTATCATGGATGCATGTGTCCTTAAACAGAGCCCAGAGCTTAGACATTATCATGGATGGATATGCTCTTAAACAGAGCCCAGGGCTTAGACATTATCATGGATGCATGTGTCCTTAAACAGAGCCCAGAGCTTAGACATTATCATGTGTCCTTAAACAGAGCCCAGGACTTAGACATTATCATGGATGCATGTGTCCTTAAACAGAGCCCAGTACTTTACCTATGTGAGATTTAACCCTGGAAATGAACAAACGATCGCGTTGTCCGGTGTAGAGCACAACACAAAGCTAGATGTTCTTTTTCCAAAGAGGGTGGTGAACCCCCTGGGGGGTGACATGCTGTCAGCTCCTACATGGATTAGTAACTTTGGGGATGAAAATGGGCTTAAGCCGCTATGAACCCCCCCATTGTTCCTGGGCACGAGCTGTGCACCTGACTGTTGTCTGGGAGTGTTACTGTCAAGTGGTTAGTGCATAGTGATGCTGTGTGCACAACACAGGACTTGGTCTCCGGTTTGATCTCCTGTAGAAGCCTCTGACACCAGGGACTGAATTCCTAAGGGGAGTTTTCAGATTCTGAAAGCATTAACTTGGTATTTCAACTGTGTGCCCGGCGTCTGATTGAAACGTTTCGACCCTGCTACCGGAGTGCCTGGCGCAACAGATCCCGACGCCGTGGCAGGGTCCACGATTGAGTACCTAACAGCAAACTCCGCTAGGCAATGTGCCCCTGGGCCACGGCTGCTGTTTCTTAGTCTGAGGGGCAACCTGCTGTCCAGCCCTCTGGCTGCAGGGGAAATCGGGGGCCTGAGGATGTGTGTACCGGAAGCGGTGTGACTGTTGGTGAGCCAATAAGCCCACAGGGGAGTCCCAGAGGGAACAGAACTGGCTTGTGAAACGCGATCTGTCAGTGGGGATGTGTGGAGTCGGGAAGACTGCAGTGTAGTGTTGTCTGCTCTGACCAGATCGTTACGGCCCTACGGAGAACGGAGCAACCACTTCAAAGCTAAAAGGACACCTAGGAGGTCCCAGGTGTTTGGGACTACCCACCCAGTTTGCTAGGAGGTCCCAGGTGTTTGGGACTACCCACCCAGTTTGCTAGGAGG
>JACXGJ010010954.1:0-20795 GCA_016801105.1 Esox niger | reverse complement strand
CCAAACGCTTTAGTACCACCTCTGGGCTGGAGATCTGGGGGCCGGACCTTCAGTGAGTAGAAAAATGGTTTAGTGCGATGGAAACAAAACGCACAGCTAACAGTGCTTACACAAAAGAGCAAGATGGAGGTGAGAAAGGGAGCGACAGGACACGGAGAGCGACAGGACACGGAGAGCGACAGGACACGGAGAGCGACAGAGAGAATTGATTTTCCAGACAGACTGGAAAAGGTCTTACTGTGGGGAGCTGAGGAAGGAACGGTCACTCAGCCAGCCAAAGAGCGGGTCGTTCAAGCTGTTCCATATCAGGAACACTGTCTATAGGAGAGGGAGTTCATCAGACAGGGTCAGCGTCACACACTCCATCTTAACAGTCACCCTGTCGAAGCAGAAAGCACCCAAACCACAGATATTACGGTTAGCCAACCGAGACAGGAGCGGTCACTCACCTCTCCCACCCAGAAGGACAGCTTGTCGATCTTGTAGACCGAAACGAACGTCTCCACGTAGTACAGCAGGAAGACATTGTGCAGGATGGAGACAAACAGGGCCAGGGAGCCGTAGAGGACTCCCGTCGAGGCAACAGGAGTGACAGGTAGCCTGCAGCCCCAGCCCCTCCTGCCCATTCTCTTCGGTCTCTGCTACTCCGTCCCCCAGACTCTTCGACTCATCCGAGCACCGGCCGGGGGCTGGGGGCAGCCCTTCCCCGCTCCTGGTGGGGCAGACAACCGTTGCGTGTTAATACACGTTTAGGACGGCTGTCAGAATGGAGATGTTCTCCAACGTGTACAGTTCGGTTAGTGTACAGAGTAGGAGGGAAGACGGGAAGGAGACATTTTTAACGTTACCACCAGGTTACAAGCACGCACATATTTCCCTGTAAATGTAAATAACATTATTACTAATCGTATAGACACCAGACGACGTACAGCCTTGAAATAGGGGCTGGTATTTTAAGATCTGCTCCATATTACGGTCTAACGGACATTCACCTTCCTGGACACCAGGCTCGACCAGTCAGGCTACACGGGGACAGGTCACAGGGTTGTATGATCTCATTCTCTGGTGCTGCATTAATTAACACAGTCAAGGACAGTTACAATGCTGTAACATTTGTCTCCGTTGCTACATTAATTAACACAGTCAAGGACAGTTACAGTGCTGTAAAATCTCAGTTTCGGTTTCTGCATTTATCAATTCATACATTAACATACATTACACTTAATACTTGTACATTTTCTCTGACTCTGACACAGCTTTGCAAAATCTGATAAGGACATTTTCAGTTGTAAGATGTATACATCTACCTCGACAACTTAATTGCTCCTCACTCTGCATTTCAGTTGCACACGCTACCTTCAATTTGCCTCCATTGCATATTTAGAATTGCCATTTTTACTTGCATTTGCCTTCATTGCACATCCCACTCATAACATACATTGTACATTTTCTGCCCTCTTCTATTTGCACTTCTGGTAAGACGCTAATTGCATTTCGTTGTACTGTACTTGTACAGTTCAATGACAATGTTTAATCGAAATCTAATATTGGTATTGTTGTTATCGCTATATCTAAATCAAATCAATTAGGAATCGAATCGGGATATCTTTGCCGATAGCCAGCTGTAGTTTCGTCATGCTGAATAATTTGCTTCGGCAAATATTTTTTTGTAAACTGGGTGGAGTGTCTGAAAAGCACTGCCCGGTACTTTTTCTCGTGGGCTGGTGGTTTACAAACAACTACGCAATTTTGCCATCTGTAAACTGAAACTTAGAGAGATATATTGCACTAATTTATTACATGATTCGTCCTTCCAAGCACCAGTGGGGAGAAATACTTAAATACAAAACAGGAGGGCTTTCCACACCTGTTAGAAAACTGCAACACCAGAAGCCCACATGCCATTTCCCTAGCCCACCATTACACACATTGCTGTTCAACAGGCAAACGGTTCTATCTGTTCACCTTCTAAAACAAAATTCTAAACATTTACATTGGATCTCTGATGGGCATCGCCTACAAAAAAGTACAACACTGAGTTTCGTTTTCCGCGAAATACAAACAAATGCGAGAATCCCAGCTGTCTTATCCCATCAAATCCGTGCAAGGGAGCGGAACGACTCGCTTCTTTCCAGTGTAGTGTATCACTGTGATTACCATCTCACTTAGGTCATTTCTTCTGGGAAAAGGTACACGTTTGTACTCCTGCGAATAGGGGACATGCTAGTTCCCGCAGATGACAGGGCAGCTCTCTCACCTGCCTGTGGAGACTAAGGTACTTGGCAGAGAGCAGGTGAGTTGGCAGAGGGCGGCACACCTGTGGTGTTCTATCAACAGTTGACACAGTCAGCTCCTTCCCGCACGTTGTGTTAGCTAGATAATGTAAAAGAGCGTGGGATTCTGCTCTGATACTTGATCTCTTACTTGGCTGATGCGCTAATACTCCTGGGAATAGTTGGCAAGTGTTCTCTCCCACTTTGACATCATTGTCCGACCCCTCTTACGAGAGAAACAGTCCCTCAGTCACTCTCTCGCTTTGTCTCTTCCGCACCAGATACCGTTTCAGTTTTACCGTCCTTGCAGGGGCTCAATGACTCACATTCAACATGTCCCTTAATTCTGTACACCTAACCATAACCCAAAACATGACTTCAATGTTTGCCCCGACCCCAGAGCCTAAAATACTATATCCCCTAGTGGGGAAAAGTTTCCGGATCCTAACTAGGTCGGATTTTCCTAGTTTTAATTTCTTTATGAGGATACATAGTTTGACCTGTACACACACACATGCGTCTGCCAATCTATCAACACTGGGCTGGTAACACATTTGAGGAAACGATTAGCTACATTGTATTTTTTCGCCAGACAATATACATCTAGACTAGACAGACGGTCTAGACGCTTGAACTGGCAAGTGTAACTAGGCAACGTTAACTGATAACCAGTAAGTGACTAAACCATTAGCTGAAAGTCATGGGTTGATACAGAAACTAGTTAGCAAGCCAGCGTTACCCATCTATTCCCGTAGTTATTATAATTGACGGATAATGTAGATAGCTGCAACGTTATGCATCTATATAGCTACTGTCACGTATTATACACACTTATCTACTACTCGGCCGGTTAACGTATCATATCTGTGAGGATTCACGTTAACTGGTTAGCTAACGCTATACCACGGGTTAACGCTAGCTGTATTCACCGCACCACTCATCATCAGCTGACGTGACGAGCGTAGTACTAGATATGGTTGATAGCTGGCTAACGGGATAGCAAGGCTAAACAGTAACCAACGAGGTAACTCGTTAAATAAATCACCAAGATAACACAACGTGTACTTACCATTATCAGTGAATGAAGTCTCCGAAACGAGTGGAAACCCTTGCCAATCAATAAGGAACAACAGGCGGCTGCTATGCTGGCAAAGCCACAGATTGCATTAGTACACGTCACAACAACTGACTATCAGCCACACCCACTGAAAGGGAGGGGGGGTTACGAATCGGATTTCAAAAGGGTTTCCCCGCCAGAGATCGTGATATTCACTAGAGATGGAAAACGTCGGTCCCAACATTGAATATCGTTGTCTACGGAACGCTGAGCAGTCAAGGTCCGTAAATGCCTGTTAGGTTGTGGTGTATACTTTTAAAATGAATGAATATTCATTCAATAATATTTAATGAATATTATTTTAAAACAACTGAATATTCAGCTCACATATCATATAAGATTACCAGATTTCACCCTCTCTATGACCTCTATTCAGGCTAGGGTTGACACCTGCAAAGTGGAAAAATAAGGCCAGCGGCCCCAAGCCCGGGGACAAAAATCCGGGAAGTCTGGGGGTCCTCCCTGATAAGACTTTGAGTGTCAGACACTTAATTTCCTGCATTCTGGTTAA
The DNA here is from genome assembly GCA_016801105.1 of Esox niger. Classification (NCBI taxonomy): domain Eukaryota; kingdom Metazoa; phylum Chordata; class Actinopteri; order Esociformes; family Esocidae; genus Esox; species Esox niger. The sequence goes on along the minus strand of JACXGJ010010954.1, from coordinate 16,894 downwards.
TGTCTATGCAACAATTTGGGCTTTTTATGCATCAATTTCAATGTCCTCTGCTACTCTCAACATGAACAATATGAGGAAATAACAGCTGCATCAATTATATTAAGGATTAAAACATCAGATCATAGACATAGACAATACGTTTGGTCTTTCAAAATGAACTACTGGGTATACAGTATTTGGAAGAAGCAATAACCCACCCTCCAGGAAGGATGGGGTAGCATATCTTTTTCCGTTGCTGCTCCCATGCTCTGGAATATTCTCCCATCCCAAATTAAGTCCTGTCCCACCATTGATATCTTTAAATCAAATTTGCTAGCTACTAAGCTACAAAGAATGTGTAACTACTCGAGTTACTAAAAGCTTTCGAATTTGATTGACAGCTGTATTTTTGCTAGAATACAGCACCAGCGGGTCATGCATGCAAAATTATTTGCTTTTCGTCTTTCATGCTGATGTAACTATTCTATGCTGGTAAGTAGGATAAACGTGCCCGCACATGGAAATCAAAAGCTCATTTGTTCTAGCGCCTGCATGTACATCTACATTGAGGCAGATTTTAATCAAAAAAATGTACGAACGTAGATATTCATGTAAAGCCGACCGACACGCGTTGGTCGTAACATGTTGACTATGACCAGCAGACAGGGTCGAATTCATATACGGTCGGCTATGTATAAGAGGAAACTGGGGGCACGATTCCCTAACACGTAGACAACATTGATATTATAACTATATCAGAACAGGGCCTGCAGTTCACTTGTCGGCCACCATCAGTGTGTTTACTATGATTACTATTTAGGGCACTGGATGACTTTTTTAGAAACAAGATTTATCTAAACTGTTCTTTGTTCAAATAGATTTAAAATGTGTTTTAACAATTCTATAAGATTGTTTTATTGAACTTTTCTATTATATTTTTCAAAGAATAAATCCTTCGAAATGTTTTTTTTATATATATATATTTCATTCTTTCTTACACGACTTTTTGTTGGATTCGAAGGATCATATAATTTTAGTTTTTGGGTCTTTTCTTATAAAATACACATCTAATGGGAAACTGTTTACACACAAAAAATAAACTGCACTTTAGATGCACGTGACTTGCTTTTATTGCAAGGTATCCAAGCACGTGTCATTTATTCTTTAAATGCAACACAATAAAAACAACACGAAATGTTAAATTACATGATCACTTTAATGACTATAATTACCAACAATTTCATGTAATGACAAATAAATGAAGCACTTAACATTACTTAAACTATCAAATCGAAACTTACAAAGCAGCCAAGATAGATGTTATAGAAATAGAAAAGCTGAGGAAGAGAGAGATTTCACGAATGGCAATCCTCTTATATTGCACAATAATGACAGCATCAATTAATCAAAAGGGGATTTATTTATATTGTGTGAGCTTTTACTGTAAACAGGAGATTCCTCACAAAGCAAGTCAAATCAACATGCCAGTATTTAGGGAATGTTCATCAAAATAAATCTACAGAACTATAGAGTTAGATTTGTAATGTTGTAGAGATATGAATATGTTTTTAAATGTTTTAATATGAATGTATTTAATCAGTTATGTAACAAAAACATAAAGGGCTGGTTTCAAGGACACAGATTAATCCTAGCACTGGACTAAAATAATGAAGCTCAATGGAGAATCTCCATTCCCTGTATTTTTTAGTACAGGTCTAGGCTCAATCTGATCCTGCTAAACAGTCCCGACAACAGATATGTCAGGGGAAAAGATTATCTGGGTTCTGCATTAATGAAAATGATTTGTTAATTTCAGACAGAATCCTGAATGACCACCTCCCCTTTACCTTTTGTGTTCATTCAAATTTGCAATTCACAGACACCACATTTGGAATTCAAATGTTATTTTTATCAACATGTTTTTTGGGTATCAAATGATAGGTACATCTGTCTTAATCATATTATCTATTATCCAAATAATATTTAAATTTAATGTTACTATGTAAATATGCTATGAAAACATTCTTATTTATAGAATTTATGTGAAGATACATTTAAATGCAAGCAAAATGAGGAAACATTAGTTTTGTCTATACTTTCTTAACCTTCTCCTGGGGACCCCACCAGCCATTCCACAGTGTAGTTTAACAGGTAAGGGATTGTTAATAAGTTAAAAAGTTGATTCGGGTGTGCTAGTGTTGTGAAAAATACTTCAGATCTCCAGCCAAAAAAATTAAGCCTTTAATGGAGATTCAAAAAAGCCGAGTTGGTCTGCGGAACAACTGTCTTTCCAACCTCGGACACTCAAATTTATAAAGTACCATCTTGTATGCCACCTGGCCATCCCTCTATGCTAATTCTTTGGGTGGATGTTCTTTGATCCGCCATCATTATTTCTTATCATTCTGGAATTAACCCTACAAACCATTGTTGTTAAATATTGGTGGCGCAGGCCTTGGAAACTCCATAAAGTAACCGGACCGCCAGGCCCTCAAGTTTATTACATACAACGGTGCTGATGACTTCCAATGTAGGACACACAAATTGTATATTGGTGATTATGTAGGACACACATTGCATATGGATGATTATACAGATTACCGTACTGATTAGTTGTAAGAGTGTGACTAACATATTGATACATTAATTGATTACATGAGTATACATGCAAAATCTCCAATACTTGCTCTGGGATACATCTAATAGATGGAATGGCTGTAGGGTCCCCAGGAGAGGTTTGAAGACCTATGTCTTAAAGCAGGGGTGTCAAACCAGTTCCACGAAGGGCCAAGTGTCTGCAGGTTTTAGTTTTTTCCTACAAATTGGTTCCCAGTTCAGACTTCAGCAACCAGGTGAGGGTAGAAACTAACCAATCGGTGACCTAATTAATCAATCAAGTACAAGGTGAGTGAAAATCTGCAAAGGATTGGCCCTCCATGGAAACGGTTTGACTCCTGTGTCTTAAAGGATTGACAGCTTTAGATTTTTTTTTAATTACTCTTACCACTGTTTTTCTTACCCACCCCTGAATATGGTGATATCCAATTTGTAACTGAGGCCCTGTTATATTGAAGCAATCTCAGTGGATGTTGAGAAGTGTGTCTTCCGAAGCAAAGCCAATGCCATTCTGGCTCAAGCTTATTGCTCTACTAAGAAGTCGAAACCAGAGTCAAATCCTCATGCGCCAGACGAACCCAAGCTCACAGGTACCCAAGCTGATACAAGGTGTTACTGGAGTACAATGATCCAAGGCAAGGTGGGTGGGTTTGTTGGATACCAGCCAATCACTGGTGGGTTGGAAGCTCCAATTCAATGATTATAAAATTATCTTTGAATTTATTCCAAATACGAGGTGCAGAGAAACTAAGATTGCCTACATAACTCCATTGAGACTGCAGGAATTGCTAGAGTTAACCATTCCTGAGACCGTTTGATATTTGTACTTCTGTATGTTAGCAGAGAAGTCATGTATGGTGGTTCTCTGCATAGAAAGTTATAGTCAAGCACAAAAAGTGACTCCTCACAAAACAGGAAAACCTGAAAGTGCCCTTTTTTGCAATACACCATTTATTTAAAGGGATTGTTGATTCATTTTAAATTAAGTCTGTGTTTCATTTAGGCTTATCCCCATTTGTTTTTTGATAACCGTGTAAATCTATTGACAAAGCGGATGTTTGTGACTATATTTGAATCAATTCACTATACAATCTTTATGGGCTAAATATAGGCTAAGATATTAATTTAAGTCTCCTTGTCTTATAGGTATTTACACAGTTATCAAAACACTCTTTCATGTAGGTTCTGTAAGCCAACATGAAAGAAAGACCTCATCTGAATTTGATCTGAAATTACAATATGGAGCAAATGAATAGGGGCATAACCTACAAAGCTGCTTTCAAGTTTTGCCACGAAGCTTCATGACCATTATGACATACTATTTCTCAATTGGTTTTGCTCCTGAAAATCTCAAAATGGCCATTTCAAATAACAGTTATAATAACTTTGATAGCTAGCTACAATTGTAAACATTACTAGAAGAAAATCGAGGAAAAACCGACATCCCCCCAAAAAATACAACTTTTAACACAACTTTTGCATTCTTTAATGATTAATGTAACCTGCAAATGCACCTTTAACCTGTGTTTCAGGTTCAAATATTCACCACCAAGAGCTATTCAAAAGAACCTAATTCATATACAGATATATTTATATATATACACATGCCAAAGAGCCAGTCGTTTTTGCAGTATTGCTCTACATATCATATAAACAAATTTTGTTTTTTCTGTTGTCCATGATGGACGATGCGGTTGCTGATTTTAGCTGCCCGGCAAAAAGAACTGAGTCCATAGATGTCTATCAGAGCAACTACCATCTATGGAATTCAGTTCTCATTGCCAAATGCTATTTTTCCATCAGAAAATCAAGATTCAATCATCATCAGGTACACAGCGTTGGAAGACGTATCTAGTTGTGATACTTGGGGAAAATCAAAAGTATTTTAATCTAAAAATAATAGCAAACCGGACAGCACCATTTTTGTTTTTCATTTATTTTGAAGTGTACTGTATTTTTTTTAGATAGACTTTTCAATTTATTTTAACATAGCACTGCCAAAAACAACAGTTTAAAACATACCTATGCCCTTTGACAGCACATCCATGACTATATCACATCCTTTGACAGAACATTTAAAGCGCAGTTCTGCGGCTGGTTGAAGACCCATCGCAAAATCTGGAAAGCTAGTAAAACATATTTTCCACTTCTGAGGAAAAGAGTGGCCATGGGCATTACACAAGAGATTTACAGAGAAGACAAAACCCCATGAGAATGAATGTGTCAGGGTCATCTCTGGGCCACTCTTAGTCACGGCATGCATACCACTGTGATCAGAAAGGACGTGAATGAGTCACATATGACCCAGGGTGGGCATCATGGAGCCAGACACGTACACAGTGTCCTGAGTTGTGGGTTCGGGCCAAGTACATATCTTAGTCTTATTTGTAAATCACATTCAAGTCACAACTGTCACTACGTGTCTCTATTGAGCAGTGAAAGTATAAGCACAATATGTGATAAAAAATAATCCGCTTTACAGACGTTTTATTTAATTAAGTAAAACGATCATCACATAGAGGTCAGTCACAAGAAACGGCAAGGGAGACTAGCAACAATCAGGAACATACAGCACTGAATCCCCAACTCACCACTTTCACATTTACTCATTGAGGCTGAAGTTAGAAAAGTCCTCGGTCCTTGTTGAGATTGTGAGCGTTGCCATGTCTGACAAGAGATCCCGATTTGCTTTCGTCTACAGAAAACAGTGCCCTCTTTCCAGGTCGACAAAGCCTTTTGATATGTACTAGCATTGCTCGTCTCACCCCTGTACCATAACTGTCTGCATGTCTGTTTCGACCAGAGCCAAGCTGTCCACTTCAGAAGGGAAGAGGTGGGAGGGAGCCTCTGAATCAACTCAAATATACAAAGCAGTTCTGAGAACAGAGAAACAGCTGACTGGCCGACTGCCTGGCCCTTTGGTTCCCATAAAAACACAAAGGGTACTGCTTGGAGAAGGAACTAGGAATTCCCCCAGTCGAGTTCAAACTATAACGCAGTGTAGACGGGAACTAGATTTTGGACTGGGGAAGGAAAACTTGTGACGCAATTAAATGTTCACAGATGTGCCCTTGTAACCTGCATCATTTTGGAGTTCACATAAAATACTGGTTTATTGAGCCGTCCCAATCCATTAATATTTTCTGTCTGTTTCATTTGATATGATATAAATAAAGAAGTTAAAATTAAAGGAAGGAGACACTCCATGCAGCTGTGTTAGATTTGTTTCTAGACTGTCCGATCACGCCTGAGCTCAGGAACAAATTGGGTCTCTTTTTATTTGGGGTATTTTAGTGTGCTCCAACAGCCTCTGAATAGGTTCCTGGACATGAGCTCTTGTGTCATGTGATGGGACTGTTCAGTTAACTGTCAATTACTTCTGTCAGTTACAGTCAGTCTCTTTTTCGACAAGGCATCTGAAATGATTGTCACCCTGATGAAGATAAATATATACATCTCTGGTTTTATGGAGCTATTTTGATTCCACTGCTCCTAAGGCCCATTTTAACATCAATGTCATCGTGAAGTCTGTCAAGTACAAGGACATTATTAGCCAAAAAACCTGCTTACCTATGTCAAGAGGGTGAAACATGTCAGCATGTCGATCTTCCAGCAACGGAATTTCCACAAAGAAACAGTTGCTATTACACAAAATGGTTGCTATTACACAGACTTGAACCCCATTTAAAAAAACATAAAAATGTCTAGAAGCTTATGTCAGTCTATAAGCTCAGATGGAAGAAACTCAAGGATCTAGAAAGATTCTGCATGAAAGTATGTTCTAATTAAGGGCGGGTGAACATAATTTATATTTCCTTTTCACTGTTGTCCATGATAGGTGATCAGTTTCAGATTGTCATTACACAAATATATTAATAAATTCCATTTGTTGAAAGATTTGAATATAGCGCATTAACTACAGTGATTTTATTTTTTCATTTTTATAAAGGATGCCCATCCCTTTTGATGTGAATGCCTATTTCCCCTCATATGATCATTAAAGTAAATTAATTTAACTGTGTGTACTCCCTGTTTGCCCTTATTTTTTGCCGTTTGGGTTATATGGCTAAAAAAATGTATTGCTACGTTCATAAACATCCATGGATAGCCCACAAACACATGAGATCATTTTCAAAATTCTTGTGGTAAAGTTTTGGAGCATACTAAGTGGCATTTTTTCATCAAATACTACAACTCATACAAGGGATTCAGCCAGCCAGGCAAGCTGTTCCGGACCGTCTGGTACTCCTGCTCCCCTAAGCAGACATGAGGGACACTCAACGGAGTGAATACTCACAAAGCCGCCGGCCCAGATGGCATCCTTGGTCATGTCCTAGGAGTGTGGTCCAACCAGCTGAAAGGTGGCTTCACAATCATCCTCAACCAGTCCTAATCCCAGGATGTAGTCCCAACTGGCTTTAAGAAAACCACCATTATCCCAGTGCTCAAGAAAACCAAGGTAACATGTCCTGTTGACTTTCATCCTGTCACACTCTCCCCTGTCATCATGAAGTGCTTTGATAGGCTTTTTATGGCCCACATCAAAGATAGTCTGCCAGCATTGAAGCTCTAATTTGCCACAACAGATCAACAAGATGCTGTTTACACATCCTGAGTCGGAGCACCTAAGTGACAATTTTGTTTATTTATTATAGTTCAGCATGCAACATTATTGTTCCCGTCTAAACTCTCCACCAAGCTCAGACTGATGGGTCCGGGGAACCAGACCATGTCATTGGATACTGGACTTTCTGATGGGCAGCTCTAAGGCTGTAAGGCTTCGCATTAACAATTCTTAATTGTCAATGTCAAGCTCAGTCTGCAGCTTGACATTGATCACCCAGGGGGTGTGTCCTCAGCCCTCAGCTTTACTCCCTGTTCGCCTACAAATTTCTGTCTCGGCACAAAATCAATCCCATCATCAACTTAGCCAACAACAACAGGGCTGTAAGCCTGATGACCAACAATGATAAACCAGCCTACGCGGAGAAGAAAGGTAGACTGTCATCACGGAAAATTACCTCTCCCGACAACATCAACAACACAAAGGAGATGACTGTTTACTTTGTAAATGAAGGACAAAAATATACCCTGACCTACATCGACAGTGGAGGTTCAGCAGTTTTACATTCACCTGTGCTCACGTAACAGAGGACTTGTTACAGACTATCAACACCACCAATATAGTCAAGAGGGTGCAACGGCAAATGTATTCGCTATGGCAACTGAAGAGGTCTCACCATCCTGGCTCCTCTGCAAATACTACCACCGCAACCAATGAGCGCTTCCTGATCGGCTCATTTGGCCGCCTCACAGCCCAGTATGGGAACAGCCCTGTGGGTGACTTGCCAAGCGGCATTTGATCATCCTAGTGATATCTCTGTAGAAGTTGATTGGAGTCCACTTGTGGCAAATTGACTGGAATTCCAATGACTGGAAATAATTATGAAAGACACACACCTGTCTGCATCAGGTCTGTACCACACCTCACAGTGCACATCACAGCAAAAAAACAAGCCACAAAGTTCAAGAAAGATAAAATTGTGTCGGAGCATAGATCTGGGGAAGGTTAGATAGAAAATGTGCCACAGCATTTAAAGTTCCCAGGAGCACAGTGGGCTCCATCGTTGTAAAATTGAGAAAGTTTGGAACAACAAAAAGTCTTCCTAGAGCTGGCTGTGTAGCTTTAGTGTCTCTCTGCAGAGATGGAAGAACATGCCAAACCAAGTTACTGTATCTGATAGGGATGTGTTTCATTTGGATTACGGACAGTGCGGATGGTGGAAGCAAAAGATGGAAAGCTAAAATTACTCATACGATAGCCACAAAGTCTGTAGGATACCTTTAAACCCAGAAAGACCGTCAAGAATGAAATTACTGCTGTCCTGTGCCATGCCTAGCTAGCTAGCTAACGTGATGTAAGGTCAGAATTAAATACTCTAGTTAGCTAGAAGAGCTAGCTAACGTTATCCCAACGGGGAGACTAAATTCTGTTCAAGGGATTTCCTGGCGTTCAGTTTAGCAACAGTTCAATGCATGGAGGCTTGTAGACTATGTTCCTCCGATCTAATTTAGCTATTAGATACTCATGGTATTCCAATTTCTTGAGCTTTTTTCTGGTAATATTCTCAAATGTACTAGTTCGCAATGTCTCCCCCTAGCATATTTTTAAGTGGACACCTGAACACTTGAAATCCAATTTCTTGGACAAAGCCCTTTTGTGCTGTTCTAGACAGCCTGAAGTGGATCAGACTGAAGAATTAGCTCATGTTAATATAGTGGGAAAGGACATTCACAGCTGAAACCTCGGACTGCAGCTTGACATTGATTATATTGCCTCTGTTTATCAAGCTTGATGGTTGGAGTGATGAATGACTCAAGATATAGATTTTTGCATCTTAGTCAAACAGGCGTTACCCCAAGTAAAGGAGTTCAAGTATCTCAAGATATAGATTTTTGCATCTTAGTCAAACAGTTGTTACCCCAAGTAAAGAAGTTCAAGTATCTCGGGGTCTTGTTCGCAAGTGAGTGGAAAATGGAGCGGGAGATTGGCCGGAGAATCGGAGCAGCGGGGGCGGTATTACATTCGCCTTACCGCACCGTAGTGACGAAAAGAGTGCTGAGCGGAAAGGCAAAGCTCTTGATATACCGGCCAATCTTCGTTCCTACCCTCACCTATGGTCATGAAGGCTGGGTCATGACCGAAAGAATTAGATCACGGGTACAAGCGGCTGAAATGGGTTTTCTCAGAAGGGTGGCTGGCATATCCCTTAGAGATAGGGTGAGAAGCTCAGTCACCCGCGAGGAACTCAAGAGTAGAGCCGCTGCTCCTTTTCATCGAAAGGAGACAGTTGAACTGGTTCGGGCATCTGGTAAGGATGCCCCCAGGACGTCTCCCTAGGGAGGTGTTGCAGGCACGTCCAGCTGGGAGGAGACCTCGGGGTAGGTCTAGGACTAGGTGGTGAGATTATATTTCGACACTGGTCCCAGTCAGAGCTGGCAAATGTGGCTCGGGAAAGGGAAGTTTGGGGTCCCCTGCTGGAGCTGCTGCCCCCGCGACCCGATACCGGATAAGCGGTTCAAGATGAGATGAGACAAAAAGGAATTCTTATACGACAATCTACCCAAGCAAATTACTTCAGTTTTGCAATTTTATAGGCCACAGAATATACTAATCTATAGGGTTTTGTTACTTTTATTGTATTAATGTTTTTCGTTTTTTTTCACAAACAAAGGAACATTTTCTGGCCAGGTGAATTGCTTTAAAATGTTTTTTCAGATGTCTTACGACTTTAGTACAGTTGTGCACATTTATACTGTACGTCATTGATGCTGACATTTCGTCAATTCCCATTGTTCCCCAAAAGGTGGCGCTCAGTCAATATGAGTGCGCGGTGAAATTGCACGCCCAACTAAAATGAAATGCCTGTGGGTTGCTTAGAATAAGAGTGGTGATTAGGCTAATTACAAAGCATAGTGTACAACAGAACCACAATGTTTGTGGATTCTGCCTTAATATTTGTATCTGCAACGCACAATTACTAAATGAGAAACCGTGAGAAAACATGATCCGTAAATACGCCACATATTCACAAAGGTGAGCCATGATCAGAATGCACAACGTAAAACTACCCTGATGCGTATACTAGAACGGAAACCAATTAATAAACAAATGTAAGTCACTATACACAAACAAACACTGCTTCACTTATTTCTAATTGTGAATACTGACTTACAAACAAAAGTTAAGCAGCGTTTGTTTATCGATAGTGGGTTACATTTGATCATAAATTCTTTGGACTGTTTCAGGATAAACATTTGTTAGTTTTATGATGTATGTTTGTTCATGGTGAAATTAGTTTGTGCACATATGTTTTAAACATTTCTATGTATGCATTTGTGAGTTTTATGCTGTGTATTTATGGGTACGACGGATAAGATCACTGTTCGAGTGGACCTGATTCTTGACCAGACATTTTATCGTTGACCTAGATCAATGGTTGCTCTCAATGCTTATTGGCTATGGCTGTTACGGTGTCTGAGAGTGCATGGCCTACCACAGGTATGACAAAATTACGTTTTACTACTTGAAGCGGTAAGGCCCATTCGGTCTGTACGAGGCCAGTATTCCACGACGAAGGACCGTATCCAGAATGACTGTGTTGTGTTGCGCGTAATAACAACCCTAACCAATTTATATTGGCCGTAACAGACCCCACGTTGTCTTAATGCTTAAATACAGTATAATCTATACAGACCCAGACATCAATTCCCTTGGTTCCTAAACACCTATATTGCCACTTAATACAATCGTTAAAATCACTAGAAAAGTGGATGTTTCTCGTGTTTGAATGGATTAATCTGTCAAAAATGTAATCTGTGAAAATGTGATTAAAGCACAGCATGCAGTTTCCCGCATCACCTGGGTAAAATCAATTTGTTGCAACACACATTAACACACACAGATGCATGTTTGTCTTACTTTACTTTTCCATAACCTTAAACCTTACCCCAAATATGCCTAAATTCTAAAGTTATCCCAATCAATAATCCCAATCCCAATGAAAATCAAATATTATAATTAAGAAAGAAATATAGGGTACTTTTTCCCAGTGGAGACCCACTGAAACGTGGGGTTTTTATATTTTTGTGCCGATTTTGGTAACCAAATGATTGAATTTGTATGTAGTTTATTCACTGGAAGCTATTGTAAATATACACTGGCTACAGACTTTCCAGTCATACGCACTGGGACACTTAATAATTACAGTGAAACGTTCCGTGACACATTTGACTAGTTAATATAATTAGCCTTTCGTGTCAGAATACTGGATTATTACAATTTCATGTGCGCATGTTTGTTGAGAGATATAGAGAATGAGAGAGAGAGGGTGCCAGAGGAAAAGAGATAGCGACACGGATGTTGGGACTGGAATACACATGTGCATGCAGAAGGAATATGCTGCGTTTGACACAGCGGAGACTGGCAGACAAGCGCGGGACGTCGCACCACTCTGCTACGCCGAGACTCAACCATTCATTATTCTTCAAAATATAATTTCTAGTTTATTTGAACATTTTAAAGGTAAGGGCAATACTATTACAACTAATTGTCTCACTGTACTACAGGACTGTAATGCTGTTCGTTTTTTCTTAATGTATTTCGTTCAGATTACCTAGCACATCCGTAATCGGACTTGCAGGTGAAGGTGACAGAATGCGCACCAAGTGTTGATAAAATGCTGCAGTGTTGATTAATTTGTGGAAAGGTGTGCTGGTGCTGAAGGCTACGTAAGACAGGGTCTTTTCGTGAAGAGCACATCGCATGGCAATTATTGGTGCTCTTAAATTTCGTAACCTGCGACACCTGCACGTATGGAATATTCTTTAGAAGTTATGTTTTGCTTAGTATCAGGTACTGAAATGGTTAGTATCAGGTACTGAAATGCAAATTAAGGCTATGATGTTTTTGTGTTTTGTTGTTGGATATTTTTTCAGGGGCAGCCTGGAACCAGAAACTGTCTTTGGCATTTCATAAAAACCCACCCGTTATTTTCCCTGAGGCCCCCAATACGGCCCATGTTATCCCTCAAGGCCCACAAGCTCCGCCCACTCGATAGTTCAGGAAGTCAAACAGCTACTCATTTATTCCACAGACATTTAAAAAACATTACAGTTGTTCTTCCAAATGTTCTATATGTTCATATGAAAAGCTAAGATTACAATTAATTTTTTTAAGTAATTGCTAATCCAGCACTGCTATTTCATAGCTAATCAGTGTCTGCTGGCACTATAAACAGCAATTTTGTCAACATGTTTATGGGTTGAATTAATGGCATTTCTACACCCCAAACCATAATCTCTGGAAGAGTGGTTGGAGCAAATGAACCATCTTGCATTTACTAATCTGGGTAACATTTTCCTGACTGCAGCCTACAGTGCTGTTAACGTTTATAGGCAAATGTATAACCAGTTATGGTAATTTATGCAAGTCAGTGAGGCTAAATATTTGGATGTCTTGTGCCTATATCTGTCATTCTTCAACTGGACTCTTGTGTGTGTTTGTGGTTGTGTGTGTGTGTGTGTGTGTGTGTGTGTGTCACTGGCCTTGTTCTACTTGATAAATTAGTTTTTTTTTAATTCCAGAAATAGGTATTGTTGTGTATTACAACAATCTTTAACAAAAACAACAATATAATGTGTTTGCCACAACTCTTTTAGGCACACCAAAACTGCCTTTTGTACTCTCATATTGTATAGATCACGGACTTCTGCTAGTGTAGGCTTATTTGTAACTGACCTGATAGAGACCTAGGGTATAAACCATATCCAATGGGATTCAACGAAATGTTCTTGAGGATCACCAACAAATTGTTCGGTATTATACCAGCCTCAGGGTTTAAATAAGTGTAGCTACTTTTCTTGTGCTTAGAAGGGCATGACATGGCTGTTGACAAGCCTTTTAATGCCCTTTTCTGGAACGACTTTGGTTATAAAAATAAACATTTTATGAAGCAGGGTATTTCACTGAAAGCATTGTTAATTAGCCTATGTTAATATGTTACAGTGATCTTGTACCCAACTAGTCTGTACATTTACAATGCAATGTGTTAGGCCATTGGTAGGATTAGCAGCAGAAAATACAAAACTAAAACCTGTACAATCTTGACAAGCAGTGCTTAAGCTACTACGCAGGGCTGTAGGAATAGGCAATTTCATGAATACTGATAGTTTTTTTTTAGATTGTTTACAGTGTAAAGCACACACTGTGATGGAAAAAGACAAATAATGCGCAGGTACCTGATCTGTGGAAAAAGTGCTGGAACAAACTGAGCCCAAGGATCCAAATTAAGGGCTGTCCCTGTATTTCTGGAATAGAACGTATGTCTCAACCCTGTACTTCACAGACGTAAATGTGCTTGCAAATAAGATGTCCCCCGTTTTGAGGTAGAAATAAAAGTCTGAACTTGTGTAAATGGAGATAATGCTCTTTCAGGAATTATCACATGTTCCGGTGGGATGGAACTTTTGGCCTACTTTGTAATGTAACGAAGTTCAGCTGATTGTAATAAATGTTCTGATAGAGGGGTTGTCAGTAAAGTCTATTATTTATTTATTGTAACTGGCTCTCATTACAGCGACTGCTAAATACTCATTTGAATTCATACAAGCTGGTAGCATGTAAAGTTCAGAACAGTTTGAGTAAATGTTTCTAGCTGTACTACAGTGGACTGACGATGATGACATGAACATACCTTTTTGCAGGGATATCCACATCAACATGGTGTGAAATACACATAAATTATCTAAATCTAGGCATTATTGTTCACACTGTCTTTCCCCCATGCATTTCCTTGACATTGCCGTTGTTTGAGTCAAGTTCCATTAACTTCTTTACCATGCATAGACAAATGAATTTCCAAATGGGTGAAGGGTGGAGTCCTGGGCTCTACAACATCCTTGGGTCTAGACCATCCTGGGCTCTAATACATCTTTGGGTCTAGACCATCCTGGGCTCTAATACATCTTTGGGTCTAGACCATCCTGGGCTCTAATACATCCTTGGGTCTAGACCATCCTGGGCTCTAATACATCTTTGGGTCTAGACCATCCTGGGCTCTAATACATCCTTGGGTCTAGACCATCCTGGGCTCTAATACATCTTTGGGTCTAGACCATCCTGGGCTCTAATACATCTTTGGGTCTAGACCATCCTGGGCTTTAAAATGTCCTGGGTGTTATAACATTCCGGTCTCTAAAACCTTCTGGGCCATTGGGGCTGTACATATTAATCTAAAAATCGAATCAATTTTTTTTTCTAACGCCCACATGATCAGACGGAACATTTCCTTTACATTTTTTATTACATCAGCACCCTCGGTAATTAATATAGGTGTAGAGTGATGAATTTAAAAATACCATTACAGAGCCTGAATAGTAGGTTATAACAGAGCATATGATGATAAATTGAACAGCTCAGGTTAGAACAAGACTAACTGGTTTTGACTTGGTGGTTCACACCTAAGACCAGAAGGGAGTAAAGATAGATGAATTAGGTTATTTTAGTATCAATTGAAAATCTCTCAGAAAAAATATTTTCTGTTTATTATTACTTAAGCATCAGGGTTGTTTAACAAACTATTGTGCTGACTCATCCTCTACTTGTATTTATGGCCACACAGTTATTTGGACCAAAAGCCCTTTAAAAAACCTTATCTCAAACAAGCCCCTTAAGAAAACATTTAGATTAGATTAGATTCAAATTTATTTTAATTGAACAAGTACAGTACAATGAAATGCAGTTTGCATCTAACCAAAAGTGTAAATAGAGGAGGTCAGAATATTTCCAAGCAGTGATCCCCTTTTATTTCAGTATCCGCTATAAACCAATGGACAACACCATTTTGTTCCTGGGATAAATGCCAACACCATTCATCAAAGATAAGCATATTTCTAACATATTTATAAAAAAATATTGTTGTCACTAAAATAAATATTGATCAGATATTAAGGGACATGGGACTGTTATTTTCAAGTGAGCTTAATATGATATTAATTGTGTGCCATCATGCCATGTTCGACAAAACTGGTCAAAACTGCTCATCATGGAAACTAGTGTCAGTTCGCCACAGTTCGAGAGGCAGGAACACTTAACGAACCGATTAACAAAAGTACATACAGCTGGCAGGTGTGGCAGTGTATTGCTGGTGTGATTAATAAAGCCAATACTCTGAGGGAGTTTGTATTTGCGTATCTGCTACAAATGGCCAGGACCGTTTACCTTCCGACAGACAGAATGTTAACCACGCACAGACTAAAACCTTTCTCAGAGATCCATCGTGAAGATACTACTGAAATGATTCCAGGTTCGAGCTACAGCAGAAAAAAGCTTATTTGCAGGGTTTGCTTTGATGGTTAGAACAGATTCTTTGACAGTAAAGTGTAGAGGCACTTGGATCATTGGAGCGCATTCTTTGTCCATCTGCAGAAATGTCAGGATGGATGACATCTTGCTTGTCTGTGTCTTGCCTGACAGATGGCTGTATCCTGTGAGTAGAACTGTGTGTTATAGATATGTACGATCTTAGGTCGTCAGTCAACACGTGACTGGGCTTTTCTGAACACGGAGGTCAGATTGTCAGAAACTGGTCAGAAACTCCCAGTCGATGCGTGGCCTAAAGAAGCAGTGCTGAAAAGGTAACACCAGACCCAGTACCTCTTGTGACCTGGATAAAACCCTGAACATATCTGCAGTCCATGTCAACACTTAACACAATGATCATGCTAGAGCAAAATAAATTGCTGTGAAAAGGTGTTTTGATCAGATCTGCCTGATTTTCCAAAGCATTTCAGGTGACATGATGCTCGTGCTATTTTTGGTTCTTACCTTGGTCCGTTCGTGTCATGATCCAGGATTGACACGGCCCAGGCAGTGTTCCCCTTTCTGTTTCCATTTTCCATGTTGTCGTCAAGGGGAAATTTCTCCCGGGACACCATCCACACCTGACATGGCTGTGTGTGTGTTTGTGTGTATGTGTGTGTGTGTGTGTACAGTCTTACAAACATCCCTAGGTTTTAAATATTTGTTTCAGTACAGCGCAGCATGTAAAGATGATACAGTGCTACCAATGACTGAAGACTTCCTCAACTTAAACCAATCATAAAGCCGGTTACTGAGGTTGATGTTGGGGTTAACCAGCCTACATGAGGAGCCGACACGGACAACCGCCTCTGTCTCCCCGCGCCTCTCTGGCTAAACACCTACAGAGGGGTCCTGTCACTGCTAATACGGAGTACATTTTCCACACCATGTCTTATGGTGCAAGTGATTACCAGAGGCAGCAGAGAAGATTATGGCCATGGGATTTCTCCTGTGTCGTGAAGAGGAGAACAGTATTCATGGCACAGGCCTTTGATGGGTGGCGGAGCGCGGGAGTGCGGGCAACCAGCTGTAGAATACGCTGATGGCATCGGGCCTAATCACTAGATTAGCCATGAGATAGCCCCTCCCGCCCCCCCTCCCGCCGAGCCCACTGACACATACTGCTAATTAAGAAGGGAAGTCATGAGCCGGAATATGAGAAAACAAAAGTGTTCCTCATTATCGCCTGTTTAAATTGGTGTTTTATGTGGTGTTTTGGCTTTTCTTGTCTTTTATTTTACTTTATCCTAATGTGGGATGACCTTGTTTGTGATTGTGCACAAAATTAACAGGTTCAGAAAACGTGTACACACACACACCCACACACACAAACACACATGGGAACTCACACACACACACACACACACACACACACAC
>JACXGJ010010953.1:0-20804 GCA_016801105.1 Esox niger | reverse complement strand
TGAACATTTCCTACAATACATTCTCCACGGCATATAGAATAGTATTTTCTTTATTGAGCCATATGTATTTTATATCCACTGAATTCCATTGTGGCCACTGAAATGGGTGTAGTAAAAAGCCAGCAACAATTGCAAATACACAGTGCCCCTTGATTTCTTTGCATATTATCACAATCTAGACTCTCCTGAACATTTCCTAAAATACATTCACCGCGGCATATGGAATAGTATTTTTTTTATTGAGCAATATATATTTCATATCCACTAAATTCCATGGTGGCCAATGGTATGGGTGCAGTAAAAAGCCAGCAACAATTGCAAATACACAGTGCCCCTTGATTTCTTTGCATATTATCATAGTCTAGGCCCTCCTGAACATTTCCTACAATACATTCACCGCGGCATATAGAATAGTATTTTTTTTATCGAGCAATATATATTTCCTATCCACTAAATTCCATTGTGGCCAATGGTATGGGCGGAGTAAAAGGCCAGCAACAATTGCAAATACGCAGTGCCCCTTGATTTCTTTGCATATTATCACAGTCTAGACTCTCCTGAACATTTCCTACAATACATTCACTGCGGCAAGTAGAATAGTATTTTCTCTATAGGGCAATATGTATTTCATATCCATTGAGAGACATTGTGGAAAAAGAGGGTGTGGAAAATATTGTGTTGCTAGATGTAGCACACCATTACCGATCGTTTGACAGGTTTGTATTACTCTACACACTCTCCTGAGCAGTTCCTACATTGCTTTCTCTGTTGAATATTCAATAGTTTATGAGCAGTGAGGCAATATTTATTCCATATTCAGTCATTGGCATTTTCTGAATTTTGCCCCTGGAACGTGTTTTAATACCCACTTTTTATTGAATTTACTCTTTAATATGGTCAAACATGAATTGTATTCTATGTTTCGAGAGGAAAATGTTCTTAAACAATTAATAAACCTTATTTATGTCAGTTTTAAAGTAATATTTTGGTCTCTTTTATTTTGAAAAAATCCTAATTTTCGTGACCCGGAAGTGATTCTTTAATGTTGCTCACAAGACGCTGATGCTGAAATGGCGTCTGTCAGGGTTAACTGTGATCAGCCAGTGAAATATCCTCAAAATTGACACGTAACAGATTGGCCAACCGAGCAGGGTCAGCCCTGTGGGGTAGCGGTCACATAAAGATGTAGATGTTGTTACATGATCTGAAATAATTGATCAGAAAAAGGATACATAAACAGGTAAAGTCCGGTGTCGGACATTTAATTTATGTTGCCGGTTAGAGGCTGAGTAACTAGCTAGTTAGCACACTGGCATGTTAGCTAGCTAGCCTTAATCCCATAATCTCTAGTTGACTATCCAAACCCTTATTACAATTGTCAGTGGACAGGTTCATAAGGTTATCGGAACTAAATAAGGGGACGATCTAACAAGTGTTTTGCAATTAACAGCCTAGTTTAGCTGGTCCAGCGAGTATATTCATAATATGAGCTGCAGCTACTCTGGAAGTACTGTAATTCAAACAAACCCGTTACTACGTCCTACCCAGAATAGTGATTTAATCCTGCTCAACAACAAAACAATCTTGTTTTGTAAACCTTCAGTGAAGGACAAGCTGCTTCCTAACTACTGTTTAATTACCTTCAGTCCCTGGATTCTGATGTTATTTTGTGATCACATTCAGTGTCCACCATATGCAAATTAAATTCTGTGTGTGATGTCTCTTATTCTGTTGTTTTAGGTTTTCCATCCATTTTATTGTTAATGAATGTTGCTGATACTACTTCGGACCCTGACAGAGGTATGGCTGTAGGGCAGAAACCAAGCAGTGCAGAGACATACGTTTTGGCTGGATCTAATGGACATAAAGAGACAAGGTACTCTGTTTTGAATGACCCGCAGCCAAACAAAACTGCCAACCCCAGAAGCACAGGGATGGCTAGAGTCGCATCGGACATGAGGCACAAGTGTGCTGCTTATGTGTTGGCCCTGCGGCCGTGGAGTTTCAGCGCCTCTCTTACACCGGTGGCGCTGGGCAGTGCCCTGGCTTACAAGCTGGAGGGCTCTGTGGACTTGGTTATCCTGATGGTGTGTGCTGTAGCAGTGCTGGTGGTGCATGGGGCAGGGAACCTGGTTAACACCTACTATGACTTCTCCAAAGGGATTGACCACAAGAAAAGCGATGATAGGACTCTGGTGGATGAGATCCTGGCCCCGCAGGATGTGGTCATGTTTGGAGCACTGCTCTACTCTCTGGGCTGCTTGTGTGCCACCCTGCTCTATTTTCTTTCCACGTTGAGGATGGAGCATTTGGCCCTTATCTATTTTGGCGGGCTCTCCAGCTCTTTTCTTTACACTGGAGGTGAGCAAAACATTACCTGTTTCAAATTGTACTGACATTTCTCTTACTGTTTACCAGTACTAAACACAGACACACACAAACATATCCAGATACTTACAATATCTTCCCTGTCCTGTTTCCAGGCATTGGTCTTAAGTATGTGGCCCTGGGGGATGTGGTGATCCTGATCACCTTTGGCCCCCTGGCGGTCATGTTTGCCCATGCCGTACAGGTGGGCTACCTGTCGGTTCTGCCCCTGGTCTACGCCGTCCCCCTGGCTCTAAACACGGAGGCTATCCTACACAGCAACAACACCAGAGACATGGACTCTGACAAACAGGCAGGCATTGTCACTCTAGCCATCCTCATTGGGCCCACGCTGTCCTACATACTCTTCAACCTCCTCTTGTTTGTTCCCTACATGCTCTTCTGCATCCTGGCCACCCGTTACACTATCAGCATGGCCCTGCCCCTCCTTACGCTGCCCATGGCCTTTCCACTAGAGAGGCAGTTCCGCAGCCAGTGCTATTCCAAGATCCCCCAAAAGACAGCAAAACTCAACCTTCTAATGGGACTTTTCTACGTCTTTGGGATCATTCTCGCGCCTCAAGGCAGCTTACCGCTATTGTGATCCAGTTATAGCTCCAAATCATTTTAATATCTTTTTTGATGAAATACAGACTAGTGTTTCATTTTTTTCTCTTTAAGTGAAGGCTTTAATTTATTGTCTAATTGTTTCAAGCCGAGAAGAAGACAGTTTAGTTACTCGACTGTAATACTGACAGATAATCAGAACTGTTCCAGTATTTTGCGAGTTCTTTGTATTGGTTGAAGTCTGATATGTGCTCAGGCTCCTTTTGTATGAGAATACAGTAAAATACATTTTAACTCCCTATGCCTCCTCACAAAGACGTTGAAGAAGCAGTTGCCATTGGGACCTAAGACTTTCTACTAGTGATGCAATTGTTTAACATGTCAATAAATCATATCTGAACCCTTTTAATCTCATTAAATTGAAATTATTTTTTGTGCTTATTTCACAATAGTAGCCTTTATATTCTTTTGGTTTTGAGTTATATTTTGTTCTTTGACACAGGAATGCAATGGATTCCTCAATCGTTCAGTGACCATAGGATTTTACCATTAGCCCATGTTCTGAGAAGTTATGCATAAACTATTTTTTAAATTTTATTCCACATTGTAGAAGGTCATTGTAAAAAGGGAAGTGTTAATTCCACTTAATAAAATTAAGGCATTTTTATGCAGTATTATTAAGTATTGTAGATGTAAAGTATGTTTTCAAGCAGAATTACATGGAGTTGTACTAGTTAAAACAAAGTCTAGTTTAATTGAATAAAATCTACTTAAAAAATTTGAATGTGAAAAAATTTCACAGTTGAAGTACATATGACCTTCATACCTACATTAATATACATTTAATAAGATTGAATGTAAACAATAATATGACTTGTCTCATTATTTTTCCTTTCTGAACAGGACTGGAATAGTAATAACTAATTCAGGGTGGTTTAGGGTGGGCGGGTAGTACTCTAAAGTGAGTATGAGGAGACTACAAGTCAACGCAAACTGATAGATGTACAGAAAGTAAAAGTGAGGAATTTCTCAGGCTGTAGGAGAAAATATATTTGATATCTATTCATCATGCCTCATGATGCAACAGGTTGCTTAATACAAATATAAATTAATAAATGTTATTTTTCTATTTTATATACTCAATATTTAATTCCTTAGCAAATATTTAGAGTTGGATTTGTTCCAACTTTTTTGGAAAAATGAAATTAACAAACCATTAAAACAACTTGCATTTTTATTTTTTAAGTGTATGTTGCTTGTTTTTGGGGGTAATGTTTCTTCACCCCAGATTATTTATTTTTTACAGTTTTGAGTTGTTGTAGTTATTGTTGTAAAACAAAAATTATACACATTTATACATGGTAAGTTGATGCATAGCCAAAACAAAAGTGAAAAATAAAGTAAGAAAAAATACCTGTCCACCTTGGATTTAATATTTGATAGATGATTTATTGAACCATGACATGACCCTGTCCAGGCTTGTGATGTTCTAATGAATGCGCTAAATATTTGTTCTCATTGTCTTTTTTTATTCTGTCATTTTAATTTAAAGATTATGTTTCTTACATAATTTTTCCCATAGCTGTGTAAGGAAATAAAGAGACCACTGCACCTTTATCCTTTCCAAAACATTTTTGAATGGGGAACAGATGTGTTCAATTTGCAGTGGTCGCTTAATTTGAACCCTTCTGTTCTTCACTCAAAACCTTCCTTTTTTACTTTTTTGGAAAGGAAAGAAAAAGTTGCAGTGGTCTCTTAATTTATTCTGGAGCTGTATGTCTTTCCTTATGATAACAATCACCTAGTATCCTGCTGTACAAATTTCAAAGATTCACAGTCATTTCAATAGGCCTCTTACCCTACGAGCTAGTCTATGCAAGATGTTTACTTTTGCGTTATATTACCTGCCCCATGCATGAAAATTATTTTCAAATTGTATTTATAATGGTAATTATAAATGAAACAACTTATATTACTATTTATTCATTGACGTTGCCCCATATTACATATAACACCAATTGACCAATAACTCCATTAGTCAAGGGCCTTAACCGTTTTACTTCTTTAAATAAACTTGTGTGCCTCAATGAAATGAATTAACACAAACACAATAATTCATACAGAATTTAAAACAGTTATACAGTTTCCCTGAGCAAAGACTTTCCTCTGACATGGTTGGAGGTATAGATGTTAAATCCCTATCCACAGTCAGTTTTTTTTTAACAAAGCTTTTGTACATTATTAAAGGGTTTCATTGTGTATGCCTAATATTAATCATATTGCTGGAGATGCTTATTTTAATGACATTCAAACTGAAGATGGTCCAAAGCATACCACCTTATCTGTGAACCACAGTCGAGGTAGTGTCATGGCATGCATGGCTGCCTCTGTAACAGGCTCACTCATCTTTATTGATAATATATTGAATAATGGTGGCAGCAGATTTAATTCAGAAATGTACAGAAGCATTTTGGCTACTACTGTACATAAAAAATATCCCCAGACTCAATGGGCGGTGCTTCATAATGCAACAAAAAGGTGGAACATTTTAGACCGTCCAAGTCGATCTCATTTAGAGGTTCCATCTGAAACTCTGTCTGCCTTTGAGGTCTGAGAACTTTCAAAGAAACACAAGTATTTATCAGTCATATTTAACATATTTGACTTGATTTAAAGGTGTTGCTAGTGGTAAATAACCTACAGGGACAGAATGCACAACAGGGATCAAAATGTACTTCAGTTGATACTCGTGTGTAACTACACTAAGTTTTGAACATATGGGGTGAAGGAGAATGGAGTATCTATGAGTATTGGAACACTGAAGTCCTTGTTCATTCCAGAAGATTGAAGTACAAATTCAGGTGTTGAATGACTGTGATAATGATTATGAGACTGAGCTCTAGATGAACCAAATGATTGATCTATAGGAGAAAATAACACATGCATACACTATTTATGAACAATAAAGGGCACATTAATCAAAGAGTTCATTTTAAATGTTGAACTAGCTTCAGTTTCATGGTCAGCTGAGGTCTTCTTATTATTAGACTTTGATTAGGCTGTAATTAAAACATTTTTAATTCCATGTTAGTATGCTGAATGTGTAACATAAATTCAAACTATGTGGATTGCAAAGGATCTAACAGAAAAACATAGCAGAAAACCAAAGGACTAATCTTCCCTTTTTCAATACTTTTTCCTGAGCAACACCTGGTATCTTTACCTGATCCTTTCCTTTCACCTGAAGTAAATTTTTCAAGTCTTATTTAAAGTTTTCAATCTGAAAAGTGACAAGATATTTTGTATACCTGTTAACAATGCATTGAAACAACTAACACAAAACTACTAAATTATACCTAACTCATTTTCAAATTAACACTGAGTCAATTTAGAAATATTAGAGCAATAATGTATACTAAATTCACTACTCATCACATCTGATGTGTTTACCCAAAGGGTCTTCCTGAACTACAGCCAAAGTAGATGTTGACTATTTTGATATCAAAAGGTCATGATTAACAATAGTGACCCTGGACAGGAACTTGTATGCAACCATATCCATGATGCTTCCACACTGACAGTATCACGGATAGGCCTATAATGTCACATTTTCTTGATACATTTTGTTAGTCATAAACTATTTAATAAGGTGGCTACTGATGTTTAAGTTGGTCTTGGGTTTGAAAATAATAGAATCTGTGTGTGTTGTAAATCACACATCTTCATGCGCTACTTTGAAGATCTGCTTGGTGACTTTGTCATAGCTGTCGACTAAAATCCCTGATGGTGCTGAAGTAGGCCCAAACAAAAATAAAACACTTTCAGCACCACTGTTCAATGGACAGCGCAATCTACAGTGCAGCTCCTAGTTCTCAGCAAAAAAATTAAGTGCCAGTGATGACCTGCCGTTTGGCTGAATCAAGATTGAGTAGAATAAACATATTTCTTCACAACACACCATTGCGAGATCAATGGTTGCAAACTGAAACTTTTTTTTGGCATTAATCAAAGGTTTTTAGAAATAGCGTTGACCTAACATATAATACATTTATTTTAATTACTTCGCATACCTTTTCTTCATCCCTGTTGTTTTAAATAATTACAATTTTGGTGGTACAGCGTGTAATGAGCGTTATTTGCATGTGACATCACAATAAGGACTGCTTGAGATGCAGCATGGAATTTACTGCTTATGTAATGTAAATCCAAAGTCGCTTTTAACTCATGAAGTAAGTTGAAATCAAATTCACTGAACAGTTCTTATTACTTCAAATGTTTGTACGGCTTTTCTCAAAACTAAATGACAATCCCATCAACTGATTTTTTTGTTATTATGGCAGCTAGTATTGTTTTAAGTTAGCAAAAGTTTCTACAAACTTAAAATGTTAAAAAAAGTAATTCTCAACATATCATTTATTTTGAGTTTAAGCAACGCAGTTTTAAAAAGTAATACCACATATAAATTATAATTTCTCTAAGCAGAGGTTAATCAAATATTAATTGACATAAATTTGATGGGTAACTGACAATTATTTTCCAAATATCAGTACATATTCTATATGTGTTACATTCCCGCCACCATTCCTCTCCAAGCTCCTCTATCCCAAAATCTAACCCCAGCTTGTCCCATGCTGCTCTCCCACTTTATAAAACCTTTCATTATCAGAGCAGGATGTACAGGGTCTCTCCCTCTCCACCATTTTCAAAGAGATCTTCTAACCAGTTTTAGATCTTCCAGAATTTTCCCCCCAATGTCTAAATAACCACATACCTTACATGTAGCACTTACGTTGTGCATCATGAGAAAACTTTCAAAGCCTGGTGAGGAAGAAGTTAGAGGATTAAGACTACAACACAGGTATGCACATCAAATAACTTTGTATTGTATGTTTGATTTAATGTGTTTTCTTCTGTTAAATTTGGAATATCTATAGGCAAATAGCCTTACTATTGCATTCATACAATCTTGTGTACATATTGTCTCTGATATCACCATGTGGCAAAACTGTGGAACTGCACCTACAATAACATTTTGTGTTTAAGTACACTGTGCACACTGTAAAATGTGCATTGTAGTAATCAATGTAAGTTGCATAGGCTGTAACACTATGCCTATGTTGTAAGAAAGCATTTTATAATGTGTATATCTGTGCCACTAGTTGTTTCCTGGTTCCTAATAAAGCAGGTTTGAAACAAAATCGATAATTTTCTAGATTAATAGTCACCTCCGATCGTAAGCATAAGAGCTAAGTGGTTACTTAGGGCCTCTGACCGCTAGGGAAAAGGAGGCCCATAATCAGATTTTGCATAGTGCCCCCAAAAGGCTAGTGCCAGCACTGCTAATAATAGAGCTGTCATCCTATAGTTTAGGGATACTCAACTCTTACCCTACAAGGTAGTCTATAGTTTAGGATACTCAACTCTTACCCTGTGAGGTAGTCTATAGTTCAGGGATACTCACCTCTTACCCTGTGAGGTAGTCTATAGTTCAGGCATACTCAACTCTTACCCTGTGAGGTAGTCTATAGTTCAGGGATACTCACCTCTTACCCTGTGAGGTAGTCTATAGTTCAGGCATACTCAACTCTTACCCTGTGAGGTAGTCTATAGTTCAGGGATACTCAACTCTTACCCTGTGAGGTAGTCTATAGTTCAGGGATATTCAAATCTTACCCTGTGAGGTAGTCTATAGTTTAGGATACTCAACTCTTACCCTGTGAGGTAGTCTATAGTTTAGGATACTCAACTCTTACCCTGTGAGGTAGTCTATAGTTTAGGATACTCAACCCTTACCCTGTGAGGTAGTCTATAGTTAACCAGAAGGCTTCATTACTTTACGTGTTAAAATTAATAAACATTTTACAAGACCGAGATGATCATTGACTATCTTTGGAAATGTTAATGAAAGCCAAAAATAAAACAGCTTTCTGAAAATGACTTGACTTTGAGGTTTGCATAATTGATTAACAGCAATGCTCTTTCAGTCAAAGGTCATTTTCAATGGACTGCAAATAATGACATTCCTGACATATTACTATTAGTAATGACCTAACAATATATAAATGGTTGGCTGAATTGCAGAGGCTCTGCATTTAATGGTCATACTCTGGTGACTTTGATGTCCAAAGAGAAACATTTGGTAAAAGCACAATATGTTAAAGGTGTACTGTGTAGAATGCTTACCAGATTGTAATAGATTGTAATAGTATTAGGTAGTCCAAGGTGGGGGATACTTCCTGCAAGTGTCCTAAGCAACTATGAGAAGACTACAAGTTGATGCAAACTGTTAGACGGACATGCGAGAAAGTTTAAATGGGAAATATCTCAGGCACTCAATAATTTGGTAGAAAATAATATTTAAAACATTAACAGCACATGCCTTCTGGTCATCTACGCTAATAGTATAGTACAAATCTTGCACATGGCACAGAACACCAAATCCTTATAAAACAGTTCCATATTTATTGCAAAATATTTTTGTACATAATACAACTGAAAAAACAAACATAGGAGGAATGGACAGTAAGGCCAACATCAGAACTCCAAGTGCTGTATACACACCAATAGTAACATTTGTTGCTTAAATAGTCATTTTGTTCTTCTCATTGCATCTCTAGTATTACATTTTTGAACTTTCTGGCTCTTCTGAAGTATTATTGCCTTTACCTGTGCACAGTCCACGACCCAATGTAGGACATCAGATAACAATATTTGATCTATTTGCTTCAATCAAAATTGCTCTCTAGATTATCTCTTTAAAATGTAAACAACTGGAAAAAACAAATAAACTGATTATACAGATGCAGCCAAATATATAGGAAACTTATTTTTTTCCTGTACAAATTGAAATATTTCTTTGTCTCAAATTTTGGACACCAGATTTAACATTACAAAAGTCATTAGACTTTATAAACCTACATTTAAAAGTTTGTTTAAAAAAAATAAAGATTAATGACAACTAGAGACACCCCGGAATGAATCACATACCCTCAATTTGAATAGTTCAGTGCCGCAAAGTGTGTTTTACATAATATATATTGTTCAAAGGCTGTGCAATAGAGTTCTGCAGTTTCTATAATTTTGTCATTCATCTTTATTTTCAAAGTAACAATTAGCCTATAAATTAGTTTACAAAAATGTTATTGGATCAATAAATCTTTCCTTTAACATTTCAATGTATTTCAGAAAAGTACAAGTGTATCTATAATCTGGGCCAAATCTATATTTTAGAAATGCATTCCCTATGATATCAGTTGTTATTTAGAAGCTGGGAAAGAAGGACTGGGCATCCTCCTCTCATCTAGTGCACTACCTTTAACCAGAGTGACTGTAGAGCCAGCAGCCTCAGAACACTGCCAGGCAACAGGTAGAGGATATTAGTATCTTGAATCTTAGTCTGCAGGCAAAACACCATAACAAACTTCTCTGATTATATTATGCTCTTGTTACCTCATTCAAATAGTAAATCTGCATGATAGTATTTGTGAATAAACAACATTGTGGGTTTCACCATTTTTTAAACCTTGATAAAGCCTGCAACATTCCTGCTAGCAGTGGTGTAATCCTGTGCTCACACCTATTTGGCACTGGCATAGTAGTACTTCTTAGAGTAAACTTTTTGTAAACCTTACTTTCCCTCTCTCGTGCTCTCTTGCTCTTCTGTCGCTTTAGCTTTCTCTTCTTTTCAACCTTTCCAAAAAAAGGCAGAGTAAGACAGGTTACATTTTTCTGACATTCAAATGTACATCTTTATTGGCTCTCCCAAATCTGGGATCTACAAAACCCCTGTAACTGGAGGTTTACAATAGAAAAATGTAAAATAAGATGAAAATAAATGTTTAAATGCATAAGCCCTTTGGGAAAACCAAACCAAACATCACAAGGGATAATAAACATTGATGTACAATCAAAAGGGAGGGTTTCTTCAACATAGGCAAAATATGATGCGTGACAGGAACTACATATTCTCACTGAATTATATTTTTATGCCATTTCTAATTAAATTTACAATACAAAAAGACAAATGACAAGACAACTGAGTCCAAAGGCTGGTAAAATTCCACAAAATATGGAGAAAATAAAAAGCATGCTCATAAATTTTTCGGGCTCAGTTTTGATGGAAGTTTACACACCATGCTTGATGAATAATTTTTTCTGTCCTGTATTGGAGGATTCGTCATCATCCATCACTGCCGTTCCTATATTTAAGGGACAGCAAGGCCTTCAGAAGTCAAAAGTGATTCTTTGAACAAGAGTTCAAAGTTGACCTAATAATGTCAAACCCCTTTGCACCACTCAATAGGCTGGGCTGGGGCTGACTGTGACATTAGAAAGCAGATAGGGCAGCTAACACAGTTGCTGTGATGTACTATGTACACACTAAGGACATGGACAAAAATGCTCAGGTTCAGACAAAAAATAATACTTCACAGGTGCCAATCTCTACAATGGTGTATATTTAAACATTCTTTTTAAACCTAAAGCAGGAAAGGTACAGAATACTGGGCTAAAGTAAACTCATCCACAGGTCTGTTCTGCTGTAAAATAGTCATAACTGTTCTGTTACCTGACATCAACAGTAAGTTCCTTGGTGAAAACACACCAAATTGTCAGAAGGATCTAATGTTAAACTGATTGATTTAAAAAAAGAAAGTTTTTGATACTAGTGCTTTCAATGAATCAGGACCCTGAGAAGAGAAGGAGATAAGCTTGGGTGAAATTTCAGCAGAAATATTTGCCGCATGAACAACAGAAATGATGACTTAAAAGAAACACTTTTTAGACATAAATAATGAAAGTACTAATTACTGGTACTCATAAAACCACACATAACCAAACCCACAACACAGTCTTCAGCTTACAATATGCATATACTCATGCATATATAAGATGTGTATTTTCCCCTTGCATACGTAAGGGGAGAGACTATACAGAGGAGCCTTTAGGTACACCATCACCCTCTGGAGACTAACACTGATTACAAAGAGCTTTACATGAAGGAGAGCAAACATAACACACAGGATTCAAGACAGGGAAACATCAGATGGTCCTCTGCAGCCTTGTAAGCAGGCGAGGCAAGACAAGTGAACAGGGGGAACAAAAAAGGGGGTGCAATCAAAAAAGTAACAGACATCCTCTTAAAGCAGCACAGGTGAGGGAGAGATGTCCCTCTTGTTCACCTATAAGGGAGGAACCTTCAGGACCACTGCTGCCTCGTGCCACAACCCACTGTGTCTGCTACACACTGTGGCTCACAATGAACGCATTGTGGGGCCCTTTGGGAACAGTGGCTGAGGTTTTTATTTCCATGCAGAAATGGGCAACAAAAAAAGAAACGTACAACTATTTTCAGCTCTCTGACACTGCTGGACGACCCAGGCGCGATGTCACCTAATTGAACAAAAAGCGAAGCCGCCGAGGCTGGATTGATGAACAAATAATTCAGACAAAAAGCTGAATGCGCTCGCGGATGGTCTGCCGGCAAATGGGGCAGGTCTTGAGGGCGGCACTGCAGTCGATGCAGGAGGCGTGGCCGCACTGGAAGACCAGCTTAATGTGGTTATCAATGCAGATGGGGCAGGTGATCCGCTCTTCCATCTGGCGGTAGCGTGACTGTAGCTGTTCCAGCAGGTTGTGCTGCTCTGAGTTTTCTGAGCCCGGGCTGCAGTCGACCTCTGTCTGGTCTGGAGGAATATGAGATCAGCAGAAATCATACACCATTCAACATGATATCCCATTCAAAAGAATAATAAAAAAGAAAAACTTGGCTGTTGTTTAAAACCCATGGCTAAGGTTGAACAATATTTATGCAATTCATTTAAAATGCTTAACGCTGTTCATTTCTCTGCGGTAATGCTTTCTTTATGTATATTTTTTGCCTCAGACACGTCCATAGTCATTGCGTGACTTGGAGCATGTCATAGTTACTGGCACCTACATTTCTTTGGCCAAAGTGTAGCGGCAAATATTTGGCACTTAAACTGTGACCAAGCAGTCCGGAGCTGTTCAAATGTACTTTTGGTCTATATAAGAATAGATTAAACATTTATTGTGATTTTTCATTCCCCTTTTGTTTACCCGCTACTTGTTTGTGCATTAATCTTACTACGCATCAGTGCAATGGATCCACATTTTCAAGTTGTAAAAACGTAGAAATATCTCCCCTTGTGTCCCAGCAAATGAGAAGGCCATCGTTTACTTACTCAATCAATAAACATTAGAAAGTTAGAAAAAGCCTTCTATTTATTTGATGGTGTAATTACCTTGTCTGATCTTCTTGGTGATTGTGACCTGGCATTTGATGCATTTTTTCATTCGATGAGCACACTCTGCAGAAATGAGGAAGATGTGCAAGGAGTTATTTCAGATCCTAACAAAGACCTATTGTAAAATAAAACAAATCTAATAATAAAATAAAAATAATAAAAACACTTTGATCAAAATTGGTCAATAAAATGAGACATTTACTAAGTAAAGTGTTGTTTTGGAACTGATCCAAACCTAATGTTTGCATCTAGGCCAAACATTTTTTTTTTGCAACATTACATTAGGAATAAAATAATTGCAAATAGGATTCATATTTTGGCATTCTGTCATTTGTATATTTTGATTCTTCTTTTAACTGTCATTGGGATCATTATAGTCACTACAATGTGGTTGATAAAACCCTCCCATCAGAGTAATTTAATTCTGTGACATCCCTAAACAAAGATGGTGAATAGTTTCAGAAAATAAATATTTTAAAGTTTTATACGTTTTTACTTTGAAATTATAGAATATGTTGTGAAAATCAGCCAATTTGTAACGCAAAATCGAATAAAGTCGAAGTGGTTGAATACTTCACTGTATAGAGACCATTCAACTTTTCTTAAAAAATATCACAATTTCTTAGATCATAAATTTACATTAAGAAATAATTGGTAAAAACACGTTGTTCAACACTGCAAAACAAATGATATTTTTGTAAACTTTTTGTTTACAATTGACTTTCTTTTATTTAGATCCCATAGCAGCTGTCGATAGCCTTCCTTTAGAATCTCGTAGTGGCCGAAGACGGCAGTATTTCTTTATGAATACTATTTGTGTAATATTATTGATAAAAACGTGTTACTGTACTCCCGTGGATGTTGTCATTAATACGAAAACAGAAAAAGGGTATGTTATCATTTCACTTTTTTTGGTTTTTATCATTTATTTACTCAAAAAGCTAGCAGCAAAGCGGCCACGACATTTTACATTAGAAGAGGCTGTTTCTGTGTTGTTTGGTGATATGAAGTTGGAAACGTCCTTGCTCTTCGAAAGCGATAATGATGTAGTGGTGAGTAACTTATGCTTACATTATGATCACGTTAGTTTTGCCTACCTCAAATGATTACTTGCTCAATCTCATCCAAAAAGAGTCGCAGTGTTTTTTATGTAAACTTAGATGTTCGTTTTTGTTTCTACCTAGCAGTCATATAGAAACAACCACTACTGGTTGCTAAAGTTAATTCCCTATCTGGTTAGTCTATCAGGCAAATAAAGAAATTGTCTAATGGCAAACGAGTGCTGCACGAGCAGGGGAAAATTAGTAGAATTAAAGTGTCCAATTAAATAAGATGAGATCTTTACAACAAAGTTAACTTGTAATTTTCATTTGTTCTTAGTTTTTGTGCTATATCTGTTTGATTGAAATGTGTGAAAATATATATAAACATATTTATTTTGAGAATTCTCTGTAATCTACAGTAGCATTCTAGAATTATATTGGGGTCAAAAGGGTTAAATAAAACTGACATGGACAAAATTATAAAAACTGGAATAGCTAGACTCACGGATGGCTACAATGGTGCAAACATGTACTAGCTCCGGAGTGCTTATAATTTGGTAAAATGATTTTCTTATGTAACATTGTGAACACAAGGGCTGGAAAATTACAATTATTTAAGGAGCAACAGTGCCTACATCATTAGCCATATCTGTAAAATTAATTATCCAAGGAACATTTTGGGAATAAAACAGTTTCCCAGACCCAAAATAAACCTAACTGGACTAAAATCCCTTTCACTTTACGCTTTTCTGTCCAGGCTAACCGTATCACCCCAGCAGCTCCTACACATTCATTCTCATCACAGACACACCCCACCACAGTCCTCCCTCGCCACCTCATCTACCTTCACAGGCGACGCTGTGCTGACAGGGGCAGAAGAGGACGAGCAGGGCCAGCTCAGAGCAGATCAGGCACTCACTAGGCCCCGGTGGGACCGGCATGGCCAGGTTAGTCATGGTGTTGGGCGTGGTGTGTACCCGTCGTAGGCTGGTACTGCTCAGGGACGTGCAGCATGTGATGGCCTGCAGCCGCTGCAACCTGGACAGGGAGAGGGATGCAACTGATTAGCACATGAATCAGAGTGTCCGACTAAATGAAACGTTGGCTAATGATAAAAGGTCGCCAACCCTTTGACCGTAAGGGCAATTTTTTCAACAATGAGGAAGTCTTAATATGGTGTTAAGGAAGTTGTGCAAGAATTTAGAGCCACATTAAAGCCTACATCTGAACCGTAGTACCCCATAGATTTCAGTGTACAAAATGGGAAACGTTACTAGTAAAAATACAACAGCTACTAGTAACAATTACAATAGTTAATAGTGAAAAACTTGAATAATTACTAGTATCTAATGAACTTTTACTAGGACAGCTGAAAAGGGTGCAAGCAACAGAGTAGTTATTAATTGCTAAAGAATTAGTACTTTGTGAAACTGAGAAAGTGAGTAGAAACAAGTGAAATTGTTTCAAGGACCTACAAAACAACAATAGTAGCTTTTAAATGAACACTAATAAATGTAAGGGAATACATTTCAAAACAGCGTAGTTAGATACTGTTTAATAGACCTTGTTAATATGTTTGCATGGGTCACATCAGCGCAATTATTCCACTAGACTTCTGTTACACGTCCAGACTGTCAGTGGTTACATACCGATGTTTCTCGGAGAAGGTCTTGATGAGTTGCAGAACGGCTGTGTCAGCCACGAGGTCTAGTGGGTTCTTGCCCTTGTGGTTAGTGTAGTTGATATCGGCACCCTCCTGTGCCAGGAAGCAGGCAATAGCCGCACCCACGCTGAGCTCCATGTTACCCATAAGCCCTGAGCTGCTCAGCTGTACAGGAGAGGATGAGTAGTTGGCTATGGGTTCAATTTCACACTTTGTGTTGAATAGAAAATTAAATGAATCTTGAACGTGAAAAATAGTTTCACAAATAAAACATACATATATAAAAATAAACGTGTCCAAGGAGCAAGGATGTGAGACGAGTTTCAACATTCAACAACCACACCCAGTGACATTATTAATGTGTTATGTACCAGATGTTTTCATGCAGAGCAACTTACACTAGAGTACATATGTTTTCTTACTTTTTCGTCCTGCCCCGATGGACTCAAACCCATACCTCTGGTAATGCACGCATCATTCTCAACCAAGTGAAATGCACGGGACCTCCAGCTAATAAAGATGTCTCTGGCTACTAGCGAACTATAGTGCTGTGAAAAGGTCCCTGTCCGCTTATTTTCTTTTTTTTATATTTTTGCCACTGAATGTTATCAGAACCAAAACCTAACATTAGATAGATGGGAATATGTTAAAAAAAATATATTTAAAAAACTGGTTACAGCACCTTTTAGCAGCAATGACTGATGTACTGTACACTTGCTTGTGTTTCAGATGATTGTTTTTCTGCATGACCCAGCTGTGCGTCAGCTTCAGTTCATGGACAGATTGCCTTGCATCCTTTTGTACAATGTATTGTTCCTTCAGTGATGGCAATGTTGCAAAGCATACACCAACCATGACACGTACAGCACTATGCTTTTGAGAACTGTGGTTCTATATGTGGAATTCAGTATACGGTTTTCGCCAGATATAACAGGCCCACACGTGGTAAAAATGTCCCACATGTGGCGGCAAGTGGAACTGGTAAGCCATTGGCCCAGCCAGCCCAGTAACTTTCTCATCGCATTTTCAGTTGAAAATGCATCAATCAAAACTAGCAATAACTTTGCTAAGTATATTATATTCAATAATTATTTTTTATTCATAAAATAATTAGAAACAAAATATTACTGTAATACAACTGCTATTACAGAGCAAGTGGTAAAGCTTAATTTGATAATGTTTGCTATGTAGCACCTAGAGATGAAACAGCATACCTTTTTAAAACCAAGATTTCATATATGCCAACAATAGTATATTATATAATTATCAAGGTTCTTGACAAAAATGCCAAATATATACTTTTTCCAAAATCCTCACTCCAAAGAATCACAGTATGGATTTCATAGTTTGAAAATCCAAGAAACCAGTGTTTGAAAAGGGTTTTATGATGGTTTCTCCCATCGATCTACCAAGCCCAAAAAAGGCGTAGCATGTAGCATCGTTTGTGCGCTGCAGTGTTTGGGCTAATTCAGATACCCGGGTGGTCCCAACAGCTAAAACACCATTGGATTTGCATTAACACAGCACTCTTTGCAAAATTAATCCAATGCCTCCCATGTCCTTCCTGTCACATACATCTTTGTTTATGGATAATTTCTCCCATACTACTCTTCGTCTGGCCTGGCCCAGTGCTTTAGGCAAATGTTACGGAAACTGTCAGACGATTTGTCTAAAGATACAACTCAGAGACCCCGGTATCCGGTTAGCGATGTGATCAGGACAACCTATTGAGCTTGGTGGAATCAGCCTGAGTGCAATACTCACAATTCCCGGAGCGTAAAAGCCAGTTTCAAATATATGAATGGAGGACAAAGTCAGAAAAGCAGAAATAACCAAATAAACAGTGTTGACTCACACTCCTAATAGTCCTACCTGGCAGTAAAGCGATGCAGACGATGATGATCCAGGAGCCCCTTCTCCTCTCTCTGGGGTGGTGGTCGTTGTGGAGCTGGTGGTGGCAGGGCTGAGGGTGGCGTTGGCAAGCTGGAGGCGGCTGAGCGCTACGTGCATAGCCGTGTCCCCGTCTTCGTCCTCCATGTTGACGTCGGCACCCTCTGCCACCAGCAGCTGAACCAGGTCCCCGTGGCCTTGCGTCACTGCCAGCTGTAGGGGCGTCTGGTTCCGGTTGTTTCGGATGTTGACGTCGCAGCGGCCCTGAGGGTAGACGCGCAAGTGGTGCGAGAAAGTTGTCGGGGGTGTTGCTTTTGACGTTTGGTTGAGACGTTCGGCCTCAAATTGTGACAGCTTGTTCTATTACGCAGACGACCTAAAATAAGGCAAGATATGTGAAAACATATTAGGCTAAACACCGTTTTTCTACCTCTTTCAGGAGAATTTCAGCCACTTCTTTGTGGTTATTGAGGGCGGCTAGGTGCAGAGCCGAGAAGCCGTCCTCCTTCTTGACATCCACCAGCTGGCGCGCTCGAGCCAAAATCTTCTCCGTGGCCCTGTGGGGAAAAATAGCTTTGGGTTCACTTCCAGCGATTATAGTGTTTTACTCCTATAATGTACATTTGGTAAATGTTTCTTTAATAAAATGTTTTACTGATGCCCCATTGGAATCAATACACACAAAGCCATGCTCTTACCAGCTAGGCAGACAAATGGCTCATGGTGAATACTTCTAGAGTTCATGTTTTTGATAATGTAAAGAAAAATCTGGATGGTTCATTTTACGTGTGATCCAAGCATGCCATATGCCACTCTTTAAAGTTATAATAGGCCATACAGTATCCCCACTAATAACCAAAATTCACATGACCTTTAGACAACATCAGTCCAGAGAATAAACCATTGCTATTGTCATATCAATACAAAATACAACTTCACAATAATCCTAACCTTTGCCCTGTTCATTTCCACCAAGGTTAGAACGCTTTCATTCCCAGAGCATGAATACACACAGTCCTTACAATGGGAAGACAAGCTGAGGGCAGAGCAAAACAAAATAATAATCTGACAAAAGAACCCCTCACTGAGAATTCAAATGTTTTTCTACCGCAGTTACAGGCTTGTCATGTTCTACACTGGGGTCAATGACTATGAAAATTATCTTTCCAACTCCAAAACCCACACCAAAGAGTATGCTGAGGTGGTCAAGGCAGGATCTAGATGAGTGCTGTCAGTCTACTGTTAGAAGTACAATCACCTGGTCCAACTATCTTTCCAGAAACCAGGTCCAAGGTTCTAAATTGAAGGATTGACTGAGTTGTTCATTGTATACTTTTATAATACAACACAGTTTTCCCATTGTTAAATTAATGTTCGTTCCCGAAACCTCTCCAACCTCTACGGATATTTAAAAATGTTGTTTTTATGCGAAACGGGCACAACCTAATTTAATATGTTGAGTAAAGATCAAGCCATTGACTAATGCAGTCAGGTTTGTTAGTTCTGGGCTAAAACATGAAGGTAAAAAATCTGGGCAGGCCCATGGAGACGGTTGTAAAACACTGGTCTAATTCTCTGTCAGGGGTATCAAACTCATTTCACTGAGAGACTAGTGTCTGCTAGAGTTCTCAATTTAAGCCTGAACCCACTGGGTACCCTACGGTTGGATGTGCTTGGGCCTGATCCGCCTGTGTCCTCAAGGGCTGATTTGGGCTTGTGGAACTGTGGAATAATTATCATAAAAAGCTTTGTGTCCTTTCTTACCATCCACCCTTTCAACTGCAATGACATGGCCCGGTGTGGTGGTGATGTTTTTAGTAATGTTTATCGCATTGATACGTATCCATGCATTGTTACACCCTTACCATTGTAATTTTTTTTTCTTTTTGCACTACCGACAACGATAGATTGCCCCCATTTTCCCCAACTAAGCTTTGC
Organism: Esox niger; assembly: GCA_016801105.1. Lineage (NCBI taxonomy): Eukaryota > Metazoa > Chordata > Actinopteri > Esociformes > Esocidae > Esox > Esox niger. The sequence continues at coordinate 1,071 of JACXGJ010010953.1, read as the reverse complement.
AATGCATACTGCATTCCACTGAATAACTCGCATCCCCTCAGTTTTGATTTCTGCATCATATCCATAATAACCCATACATGTTCAACAATATTTCCATAGCTGCTGACCTACAAGACATTACTTTTGTAACGTGAACACTGAACTCTTATTGAACATCATGACTTGAGGTCATTGATCACTATGGCAACGACTTTGCTAGAGAGCAAAATCGATTTTTGAGTTCTCATCAGGAAAAGAGACAGGTCTGGTTGGACAATGTGAATTGCCTAAGGCTTAGATGGGCTGGTTTTGGCTGGGGGCCTGGCAGTAATCTTAAAAGGAAAGGGAACATGCCACTAGAGAGAGACAGAGGAAGTCTAGCGAGAGACAGAAAGTATAGAGTGAGGCCAAAGGAAAGGGGAGAGGCCCTCACACTGTTCGCATCTGCAAGAGAGCCTTGGTACTCTTCTGGATTCCTGCCTCTTCCTTCGTTGTCCACAGACCCTTTCAGAACTAGGCTAAAACATTTAAAATGTTCCTAAGATATACAGTCCCCTCCAAAAGTATTGGAACGGCAAGGCAAATTCCTTTGTTTTTGTTGTTCACTGAAGACATTTGGGTTAAAGATCAAAAGATGAGTATGAGACAAGAGTTCAGAATTTCTGCTTTCATTTCCTGGTATTCACATCTAGATGTGTTAAACAACTCAGGACATACCACCCTTTGTATTAGACCACAGCATATTTAGGTGAGCAAAAGTAATGGAACAAATAAAATAATCTTAAAGTAAATAACATTTAATATTTGGTGACATAACCATGGCTTGCAATAGCTGCCTCAAGCCTGTGACCCATCGACCTCACCAAACTGTTGCATTCTTCATTTGTGATGCTATTCCAGGCTTTTACCGCAGCTTCTTTCGGTTCTTGTTTGTTTCAGGTGTTTCTCCCTTCAGTCTCCTCTTAAGGAGGTGAAATGCAAGTTCTATTGGGTTACGGTCAGGTAATTGACTTGGCCAGTCTAAAACCATCCCCTGATGAAGTCCTTAGTTTTGTTGGCAGTGTGCTTTGGGTCATTGTCCTGCTGCATGAA
>JACXGJ010010952.1:0-20805 GCA_016801105.1 Esox niger | reverse complement strand
TCACCGCCAGAACGAGGCCTGTAGTACCTCACCGCCAGAACGAGGCCTGTAGTACCTCACCGCCAGAACGAGGCCTGTAGTACCTCACCGCCAGAACGAGGCCTGTAGTACCTCACCGCCAGAACGAGGCCTGTAGTACCTCACCGCCAGAACGAGGCCTGTAGTACGGCAGTGCCAGCTGGTTGGGCTGTTCTATGGCCAGAGCTGCCAAGAATTTGGAAAGGGATAAAGTGAGGCAGAATAGCTCAGTGTAATATTACAAAGACTATTTTAATGCAATTATGCCTGAAGTGTAAAAATATTATAATAATCAGTGGTTTCACTTCTGAGACTCTCCAATTATGCAAATTACTCAAATGTAAATGTGAAACATGAACTTCTTTTTGGTGGAGAAAAATATGCCACCTTCTGTGGAGGTAAGTTGTCTTGAAAACAGTCTTTGGAATCTACTGACAGCAGTTTGTCAGCAAAGAGAAAGTCAATCCTCAACGGATTCATTCTTTGTTTTTTCTGTGTCACTCTAAATTTGTTGCATGGCTGAACTGCGCCCTGTCATTACGTCCAGCTGGGTGGTAAACGCTGCTAGCTTCGCCCAACGGCGTCCCGCACCACAGGTACGGAGGACCACATTGTGCCGGGGCGGAAAATAGGTCAGCCAGGAATTGAGCCGAATCCATTTGGAGCACTGTAAGAAGTTGTCTGGAGCCCACTTATTCTCAGTCTCCAATGTAAAATAGATGTGGCGGCACACACACACACACTCTCACACACACACACTCACACACACACACACACACACACACGGCACCACTCAACCGCGACTTTGCATCTTTTAAAGGGGTGGAAGTAGCACTCCATTAATTAGGCCGCCACAGCCACAGGGACCTGAGGGCTCAACAACAAGGTTGAGGAGCGTTTCTTCCCGATGTGCCCTGGTATCCATGGAGAAGTTATTTAACAAAGGCCCCTTGGGACATAATGCATTAAACATGGGCCTCTTTTCATCTTTGTCCCTACTTTAACCCTGCCTAAACACCCTGGGACCAAACTCATTGCTTTTCACCCTCCGCTGAGAGACTCCTCCACAAAGACACTTGGTCAGAGTGGAGTTGTCAAGTGGACACATTTGTTCCCATTGCCTGTTCAGAAGAACTCTTTGACGCAGAACTGTGTTTTATGGAGCAGCAAGCAATGTATTTTGGCTGTATACCTTGCATTTCTATACCAGAAAGGCGGGTAGACACTGAGGCTTGTGTTATTGACCCGTTAGAGAGCTTATTGTCTGAAGGAGGTTTGCCAACGTTAAAAATAACAAACCTTTAGAAACAAGCTCTAGCAGTCCCTTTCATTAGTAGAGGATGGATACGCTTCTCTCTCCACAACTCCTGGACATTTTGGTTTCTCTCTCTGGTCTGTTCAGTCTTGGAATCAAGGCTCTCCATCTCGAGTGGGGGTGTGTGCAGCAGGAGGCTAAGGACCATGAATAGAATCTAGGCCAGACACGCTCTCCGAACTAAGACTTAATTTAACTCCTGGAGCGTGTTGCAGGGTCTGCAATCCACAGCTACGCTGCGTACCGCTGCTCTCCTGCTGAAATGAACTGGCCTCTACCTTCTCAGCACCGCGGGCCAGGCTTAACACAATCAAAGCTCAGCTGTAAGCGGGCTTGCTGTTGTACAAACAAGGCCGGGCACTGAGAGGTGGAGTGTTACGGCAGGACACGCGTTGGTGCTACAACCGCTAGTACGTAGGTTAGAGACCCTGTTTTTATTTACCACTGGATGAGCTGTAAGAACATTTTAAAAACTGTGGCTGCGCATAGAGCTCAATGCAATGGATAGCGTCCGTTTTTGGAGGTTGTTGAGGTAAAGCCAAATGTTGAAGGGGAAGTGTTTAAAAGGTACTTGAGTTATTTGGCCATTCGATTGGGGACCTTTTCATTTTATAATGCCTGACAACGTCCTTAAAAGAGAACCGAGCTCAGGATGATCCAAGTAACAGTTAACGCGTGAGCAGCTGTTTCTGTGGAGAGAATGAGTCATCATCCGCCAGGTTGTCCACCCAAAACCAGAGAAATAATGGGTGTGTGTTTTTCACAGCAGAACCAGAGAAATAAATTGTGTGTATTTTTCACAGCAGAACCAGAGAAATAAAGGGTCTGTATTTTTCACACAGAACCAGAGGAATAAAGGGTCTGTATTTTTCACAGCAAAATCTGAGAAATAAAGGGTGTGTATTTTTCACAGCAGAACCAGAGAAATAATGGGTGTGTATTTTTCACAGCAGAACCAGAGAAATAATGGGTGTGTAAGGTACCTGGTAACTCAGAGTATTGTACTGAAGGCATACTGAACACTAGACCCAAATGTAGGAAGGTCCACCAGGTCACCTTAACTATTCCATTATTGATAACCCTAAGCGCTGCTGTCTTCCTGTCTGGACGTCCTGGTTAATACTTTATCTACTATTCAAAGTATTGAGGATCGCTAAAGCCTTTGTTGATCCATTTTAGGATTTTACCTGTAACAGTTAAAGTATATTTCCTCACAGTGGGTATAGATAAAGGATTAGGAGATTAGAGACTCATCTGTCTCATACTGATTCATATGTGGAACCATTAAATAACAATTCACAAGAATGGCCTGATGTACCAATTCACAAGAACGGCCTGATGTACCGATTCACAAGAACGGCCTGATGTACCGATTCACAAGAACGGCCTAATGTACCGATTCACAAGAACGGCCTAATGTACCATACTGTTACATCGCAGATTATCATAGTGCATCAATCAAAACACATGGTCTAGTAGGAAATAGTACATGAGGTCTGCAACATCACGCAGACAGAAATACAGACCAACAACTTACAGCCAAGTAGTTCAGCTATATCATCATTCAGCCAATTCCACATTGTAAGTACTTAGAAAAACCAAGCAATCGTACTAGCATGAAACAGAACCTCCCTGACCCAGTAGCCTGCTTGGAGGTCATTTAATCAGCCCATTCAGCCAGGAACCCAGTAAATCACCTTTTATATGACTAACATTTAAAATACATACATGTCTCTGATTGTCTAACAATACATTGGTCTTTACATTCCCGGTCTGTCGGGCACCTGGTAGGGAGCTCCGAACCTGAAGTTCAAAATGGATTCAATCAATGCACATGACATACTGATTTAAACTCTTCTCATGCTTCATAACGATTCACACACTTTTACTGCTTCACATGCTTACGCTTTCATTTTGATTCACACTCTTTCCCTGCTTCTAATGCAGATTTGTCTCTTGCTGGCACTTTGTCTCACTTCACTTTACGCCAGCCCGGCTTCCATCTGTCTGCCTCTGTCAGTGGTTTTTCTCTCTGTCTCAGCATCCATTGCTACATCACTCTGCACCTCCCTGTCTCTGCACCTCCCTCCTTCACCCTCTTCATACGACTGTCCACACTATCAAGTTCTGTCTCTTTATATCTCTCTCCCCCTCCCATGTATGGTCTTCATTCCCTCTATAACTGTTTCTGAATGGAAGTTCGAAAGGGCTTTAAATACCCACAGCAACTAATTACGTCACCCTCAATAACTACTTGTCTGTCTTCTTTTCTGGCAGCTGGCATCACTCCTCTCCGACCATGTCCTGATGTTTCTAATCAGTCCGGTATCTAATAAACTGTTTCTCCCCCAACAGGCGTACCCCTCTCCACGCAGTGGGGTCCCCAGGGCTACTTCTACGCCATCCAGATCGCCCAGTACGGACTGAGCCACTACAGCAAAAACCTCACGGAGCGGCCTCCTCACGTGGAGCTGTACGACTCCGCCGAGGAGAAGGAGAGCCGGGCGGCCTCCCCCAGCAGCCCCTGGGTAGTGCCCAAGGGCTGCAGCCTCACGCGGCTCTACGACAAAGGCCGCGCCACATCCGTGCGGCAGTTCAGTGCCCCAGGTATGAAAAAGGTAGTGTGGAAATACTGGGGAGGGATGTGGCCTGGATTATTTGACCACACGGATAAGCCTTACCACCTTTAGGCCGCGTTGCTCCATCTCTACCCCGATCCTGTCCGAGCCACTGCCTCCGGTACACTGTGCTGCCGTGTGTGCTTCGGTCCGAGTTACTATTTCGGTGGGAACTCCCTCCTCAGTCTTTTAGCGCTTTTCTGTCTGATAAAGCGTTGAATTACTTTTTTTTGGAGATGTAGTGTTCATTACGTGGGTAGATGTATGGGAAGAAGGTTGGATTTCTGTTTCATTCAGTTCAGATTTTCACCTCAATCTCTTTCCTAGACCTTGATCATTAGTATGTCGTCAACCTCCCCAGAGCACTGTCTTTCTCTCACTCCTGCTATCATCCTTCCTCTTCCTCTGTTCTGTCCATCATCGGTCTCCATTTTCACTGCGCTCTTTGAAGGCTATTACTTGCCATTTTATCTTCTTTTTTTCCTTATCCCCATAGAATTCCATCCCACATTCCCATCATTCCTCTATTCTGTACCAAGCCATTTCTAATCATTCTTACTTTCACTCTCTTCTCTCCCTTGGTCTTTCTATTTCTTTCCCCCTCAGTCTCTAATTTGTTCCTCAAGTCTCCGTATCTGGATCTGAGCCCATGCTATGGATGCCCCCATCCCTCCAATCTCTGCCAAGAGGATCAATGAGTTGTATTTGATTAAAACCCGGCAGAATGCACATCCAAGACAAAGCAGATTGTGATCGCTACTGTACTTCCTAGAATGTTCAGAGGTGGAGAGTCGTCTGGATTCTGGGCGCCAATGACCATCCTGATGTTGTTAATCCATTAAAGCAGTCTCCTCCAACAGATCGATCCCTATTCGAAATGGCAGGGCCTTTCCCTGCAGTTGTGGAATGGAGTAAAGGTTGTCACCAGCTGAGCCCCATATGGGAAAGTCTGTGTTTGTGTCAGTCTACTTCTCTGTGTGTCTGTCTCTCTCTTTGTGTGTTTCTCTGTGTGTGTTGGGAATGTTTGTGTTCATGATCACAGTCTTTCCATTTGTTCAACCCTGTGAAGTTTGTGATCTGTCGTATAGTGTTTGCGGTGTGTAGACTTTGACTTGCACATTTTGGTGTCTGTGTCTGTCTGTCTGTCGGTGTGCCTATGCCAAAGACTGCTACATCTGATGTCTATCTGTCAACTCTGTAGCATCAGAGAGGAGAGAGGATCTCGTCTGTATTCCTGGACCATCCCTTATTGATGTCACAGTAATCACAGAGCCCCAGTACAAATCCACTTACTCTGTGGATGGTCTTAAGTAATGGATTTATGAGTGCATTAAAGAGCCATAGAAAACCACAGCCCTGTCTGACTGCCGGCTTTGCTACCCCTGATTCACTTCAACTCTTTTCCTTTCATTTGTTTCTCAGTCCTGTCGGCGTCTTGACTCTGTCGGCGTCTTGACTCTGTCGGCGTCTTGACTCTGTCGGCGTCTTGACTCTGTCGGCGCCCCGACTCTGTCGGCGCCCCGACTCTGTCGGCGCCCCGACTCTGTCGGCTGAGGGGGGGTTAAAAAAAGCTGTCATCTTTTCTCTCTTTTCCAAATGTTCTCCTTTGATTTACACGAGGAAGGGAGAATTAGACAGTTTTGATGGGCCTTAACAGTGTGAGAGAATTCACTCTGCACATTTGCAAGAAGTGTATAGATGTATGTAAGGGATTCACATCCAGTTGTTATTGTAAAACTCCGGATTCGTTGCTGGGCTATTGCCCAAGAACAGTTGCATACTCGATAACTGGGCTGGCCTTTTCCCCAGGGGTAGTTTCATATCCCCAGGATTTGGGCCATGCAGTGCCGTTTTCTTTCCTCTCTTGCCTTTCAACTCCTCGTTTCCATCTTCTCCCTCTCTCTCTCTTGCTTTCTCTCTGCACCACACCCCACCTGACCTCCTTCTCGCTCTCGTTCACTCCTAATTGCTGTCCTCCCCCGGACTAGTATTTGTCTGTAATTAAGTGTCGTGTGCTGTGACACATTGTAACCAGGAAGACACTCCGTCTTAGAACCTTCTTGTCTGGCCCAGTCTAGAGACCGAGGTGATAGGGATGCCCAGAGCCTATGGCAAATGCAAGCCTTCAGCAAGCTTTCCCAAGAATGGCATGATGGGGAACATAACATTCTGTGGTTAAGGAGACATGACGCGATAGGGGGCTCCCGAGTGGCGCAGCGTTCTGTGTCACCATCCTGTACAGCTGTGCCGTTACGGTCTGTCGTTAAAAGTTGGGACAAGACGAGGTGATTATTGCGAGCTGACATGAAATTGGTTGCCCTAACAGGAGTGAAGTCATGCGTAAATGTTTTTTAACTTCCTAATCCTGCCCGTGAAAGAACAACAAGCTATACACAAGAAGCGTCATCAGTTCAGAGAGCTGTGATTCTGCCCCTTAGACCAACCAGCTCAGTAAACTTCCTCCCGTCATTACAGAGAACTCTGAAGGCATCTCCCTCCCGCTGGGCAACACCAAGGACTTCATCATCTCCTTCGACGTGAAGTTCACCTCCAACGGCAGTGTGTCGGTGGTGCTGGAGACCACGGAGAAAGGCTCGCCGTTCGTCATCCACTATGTCACCTCCACGCAGCTCATCGCCTTCAGCGGACGCGACGTCACCTACGGCATCGGGCCCCGAAACGCCTGGTCCACTGTCACCCGTGACCTGCTGACCGACCTGAGGAAGGGAGTGGGGCTTTCCAACACCAAGGCCGTCAAGGCCACTAAGGTTAGTTTCACAGGAAACAACTGCATTCTGGGGTTTTTGGGGGGGCTTGTCTCGGTATTCCAGCATTTCAGATGAATTGTCGCAATTTGGGGCAGCAGAAGTGTTTAGACAGATTTACTTTATGTACATCAAAATAGCGCCTCAGTGCTCTTCATCCTCCTCATCCTCCTTTGTCTCCAGGTGATGCCCCGGAAGGTGGTTCGGCTCATAGTCCATGGGCGTGGCTCCATCGACAACGTCACCATAGCCACCACGGCGCACACGGCCGCCTTCTTCGCCGCCAGCGACTGGCTGCTGCGTAACCAGGACGAGCGCGGCGGCTGGCCCATCATGGTCACGCGCAAGTTGGGCGAGGGCTTCCGCCCGCTGGAACCCGGCTGGTACTCGGCCATGGCCCAGGGCCAGGCCATGTCCACGCTGGTCCGGGCCTACCTGCTCACCAAGGACCCGGCCTACCTCAGCGCTGCGCTGCGAGCCACCGGCCCCTACAAGCTGCCCTCGGAGCAGCACGGGGTCAAGGCTGTCTTCATGGACAAATACGACTGGTATGAGGAGTACCCCACCACGCCGGGCTCCTTCGTGCTCAACGGCTTCATCTACTCGCTGCTCGGCCTCCACGACCTGGCCGAGACAGCGGGCGAGAAGCTGGGGCGGGAGGCGGCCGCGCTGTTCTCCCGCGGCATGGAGTCCCTGAAGGCCATGCTGCCACTGTACGACACCGGCTCGGGGAGCATCTACGACCTGCGCCACTTCATGCTGGGCACGGCACCCAACCTGGCCCGCTGGGACTACCACACCACACACATCAATCAGCTGCAGCTGCTGGCATCCATTGACAACGCGCCCGTCTTCAGGGACGTGGTGAAGCGCTGGAAGAGCTACCTTAAAGGGGGCCGGGCCAAGCACAACTAGCGGCTGGGTGTGGGTCATGTTGGGTGGGTGTGTGTCTGCAGCCTATGTAGCCAAGTGTGTTCAGTATCTGTGATATGGTATGGTCACTGTGGGAGAGTGAATGGGTGCGGCCAGTCTATTACAGTCTCAAAGCCGTAAGCATTTGGCTGTTCATTATCCGGATGATAACAAAGAAGAATGTGTTGTTGAGTGGGTTTATTGAATTGCCTTCCAAGCTGTTCTAACACCTCGTTTATTCATTCATTAGTCTCTCCTCCAAGTGTATTTTTTTACTGTTTCATCTCAGTGTGTAGGAAGTAAGTAGCTGACTGAAACTTATTGTAAATGGTAGAGTATGGACATTATTTGGAGGAGAGGCTTTACCACAGAAACAATCTTATCGGTTATTTTTTAAGTTTATAAGTTATGCATTTTGGGTCAGGAACATCCCCCTCCCCACTGACCCGTTTTACCAAAAGACATGTTTTGCTCTATAATGTTGATTTGGCCCAGGCCTTGAGAGTTGTAAGGAGTTACAGTCATCATTCACACAAACGATCTTTGAATTATCATTAACCTCGTCTTGAGGTAGAAATCTTGCAATTGGCAAAGAAAATCTACTATTCTGGTCCCGGCCTATATCATCAGGAGCCATTATATAGATCTGAACTGAGATCAGCACATGGCTACAGCGTCATCTACATCCATCCCATCTCCAGGAAGGCCCACACACACACACACACACACACACACACACACACACACACACACACACACACACACACACATACACACAATCCCAAAGGCCTCATCAGCACCTCACCACAATCTCGTCTGGTGCAGGGTTGACGCCCTGTGGAGCTGCCTAATCTGTTCAGGGGCGCCCATGTGATTGCACTCAGGTCCATTTTATTGCTGTAGGACACGGTTGTGTTTCAGCCCATCTGTGGGAGACCGCGTCCCCTATCCCTGGCCACAACTGGGTCCCGTTACATCTCCCAGGAGCCTGGCCCATCATCCTTCTCTTACTGGAGCCGGAGGCTTTGGCTGGTATCGCTGCATTACATCCTTTTTTCCTCTGCCAGGAAATACCGCCACCCCCTCCCTGGAGAGTCCAGGACTGAAGCCCTATTCAGGTTCATTAAGAATCTATCCTAATTTTTATTTTTTTTTCAATTATTTGACATCGTTTGGTATTGGTTGCTTTCGTTGTGAAAGGGGCGTGTTCTCGGAATGGTCTTGAAGAAATTCTAAATATTTTTCTTATCACTACAGCGGTGCTCGCGTGCGCTCACGTGTATGTGATTGTGAAAGAATGGGCCAATTGAGGCGTCATGTTGTCGAAACACTGTCAATTCCTTTAGGTTCTCAATACAAACATAGCCAGCGGCTGAGGTTCTGAAAGCTGCCCTAATTCCTGGCGCACGAAGACTTCTAGCGGAAAGACAACTAATGACGGTTGGTCTTCCGTCGGTTAGCATGTGTGGGCTGCTTCCCGTTTAATCTCCGCTCCTGGCCTCCTGACAGGCGAATAAGAGCGTTGCAGAGCCACCTCTAATTCAGCCGCTTAATAGGCTTGCGTCTTGAGAGCCTGGTTGAGGTGCCACTGAGGCAGCGAGGTAGGAGTACTAGCGTTTTGAGCTGCTAACCAACGGCGTACTGGGACGGTTCCCCCCTCACTGATATGGAGTCAGATCAAAGATAGTTTGTGAAAAGGATGTTATGCATCCGTGCTACGGATGGATCAGGTTTCATCGTCTCCAATTGGCTGCAGGATTTTCCAAGTGCGTAGGGGGGATATAAATGTTCTTTGTTGAACAGTCGGTTTCATTTTCGCAAATCACCTTTTAACTTGATAAAAGTGAAATGAGCCGTTTTCAGCATTGCTGTCCCCCTGGCATCTGAGGTGAGGACAACAAGTACGAAATGAAAGGGGACAGCCTTGCTTTAAGAGACGAGGAAGTAAACGGAGCTCACTGTGAGCTACATGTTTTCAATTGAACAAGCAAAGCAAACGTTTGAGGCTATGGTCACGGCCAGCGTTGTTGTTGACCTTGGTTTACTGTATCAGAGAAGTTTGATGGAGTCACATTGAAATGGGCCAACTTTGTTTCCTGCTAGCCTATTCCTGTTTTAGCTGGAAAATGACAGCAGGAGTAGTCAAGATGGACCCTCTTGGGTACTTGCCCTCTTGTGACTTATTCTGAAGGAAGAGGTGTTGGTTACTGAGAAATTGCACTATAAAGCTGTACAAAATTATCTAAGAAGGGACTAACTCAAATATTGAGATCCCCTCATTTAGATTTGTAATTTTGTATTTCTTTAATCATTGGTTCATCATGTCCATGTTATCATTTCCCCCCCCCCCTCAGTAATATTACTATGCATATTTTATATTTGCCATTTTGATGTGACTAAGACTGAAGTACGTTCTTAAAAGGGAAAATGGGTCAGTTACCAATGGGGACCGTGTTTATTGAGAGCTTCATGTTCATACCAAAGTTTTTAAAAGTGGGTTTGGTTTTTATTTGTTGGTGTCTGCTGACTCCAAGCATTTTGTTAGTGCCAGTCTCTAGTCTGACAAGTTCAGAACTGGAATGGTTAATCAAGAGTGAGGCTGCCTTCCCTCTGAGGAAATGCTTGGTAGCTTGGGGATCAACTGCCTTTTGAAAATGTTTGTTTTGAAATGTAGATTCTATAGAGTAGCATTGGACACTGTAGTGATCAGAAGATATGTAAAACTCAGCTGTCTAAGGGGTTGTGTGCAACTAACTAGCGTTAGTGCTCAGTACTATTTCAAAGGGAAGAATCTGCTTGTAACTGAGGATCCTTCTGGAGGGGTTGTGTGTTTACCTGCTTGTTCTTTTTTCACATTGTTATGAAGACATTTCCTTTGGCTAAGACTTTATTTTATTATTTTGAGAGCAAAGCACAACTGCAGTGATTTCATTCGTTGGTCAATATTTCTGTTTTGATTTGTTTGTTTTTCTGGACAATGTGTAACGCCTTCCTTTTGAAAGCTGCTAGTGTTGTTCACTGTGTAATTAATACTTTGTACAATCTTCATTCTCTCTCACCTTTCAACTGCATTCTTTCCACTATCCTGTAAATTGACATGTGCGGATCCAGTCACATGTGACTTATGCAATAAAATGTTTACTGGGTCCCTGGTGCCGAAGTGGTTCCCAGAGAGCAGTTGTACAGACTTTGCAATCCAAGCACAATGTGCACATGCTACCATTTTTTATGCAGGGGGGGGGAGTGTTTATAAAGAGTGAAATCTTTGTGCTTAATCGCTTTTTAAAGTTGTAAATAAAGGTACATTTTCTTAGGTGTCGAAGTGATGCATTTCTTGATATGTGCACCTGTCTTGTGTCTCAAGCTGTATTCGTTTCTTTGGCTCCGTCAAATTGTTCAGACTAAATTCTGAGTCCTGTACATCCGTGGGAGGCACATTGGAACAAGGACCTAATTAATGGAGGTTGGTGAGTCGAAGCACACTGGACTGTACGCTCATTGAGGATGCTCAACCCGAGCTCAGGACGGCTCTCCCTCTGCTGACATTAATAGACTGCAGCCCTTCTCCCCTTTCACAGACCCTAATGATATCACCTCTACTCCTGACAGCCAGTTTGTCTCCCAGCCCTTTAATTAGCGGAGCTCAGACTCCAGGCTTTGTCTCTTTATAGGCCCTGTTGGCCTCTCACCGTCCCTTTCCTAGTCTGCTGCTCCAATGTTATTTAGATGGCTCTGATAGCATTAGAGAATTCGCGGCGCTCCGGAGACTGAAGGCCTGGGAGAGAAGCGCCGCCGGGCCTCATCTTACTGCCTGTCTGATCAGATTAGTGCCAGGGTCACCCGACGCTCATTGGGTCTGGGCCCGGTGTGACCGGTATGCGGAAACGCAGAGAACCGAAAAAGGTTTGAACAGAGTGGATTTCAGAAGGAGAGGTGGGAGGGGTGAGCGATGTGGAGCCGCAGAAAGCCCAGAGGCAATGTTGCACTTCGCTGTGTTTTAGATTAGTCTTCTAAAGTTGTTAATGCTCAAGGCACCAAGAACTTTGTCGTTACATTTTATCTGTTTGCCAACCTACTCCAGATGTTATTGTTCTGCTTTTGCACACATCTCACTCACAGACTCTAGCTGTGCATCCTGGACTTTATCTGGTTTTGTTTTTCCTGTTCTAGATCATGATGTGTGGATCTAATTGGTTTGGCTAATGATCCCTCCCTGACTCATTTTGAACTCCAGTGCTTATCTCATTTAAATTCAGGTGCAGAATAAACATTGTTATTGAATGCAGAAAAACACTGAAAATAGTTTCAGCCATTTCTCAGTTTCTGCCAATGAGTGGAAGAGATTATTATCAACCAAAGGCAAATAATTCCTTTTTGGATTACGATCGCTGCCGTTGACACGACAAACCCCCAGATTAGCGTTGATCTAGGCACTTTGTTTCATCACTCTTATTGGCATTGTAATGAATAATCTAGTACACTGTGCCACTGACTGGCAGCTGTCTGGGAGCCAGAGGTGACCTCTGTGGCATTGGGACATAATGTGTCCCTTGGGTTGCCACAGTAACAGGGAGAGAGCCTGACCTGTTTACCCACCATTAATTATGAATCCGGCAGAGCAGACTGGGGCCGTGGAAGCGTCTGCCAGACGTCCTGCATAGAGACACGACATCGCCAACGGTCTTCTGAGCATCACGGCTAGCCAGGCAGACATCAACCTACACACTAACCAACCTCCAAGATGTACTAATTAATGCAATATGCTCCTGGACAGTTCATGCTGATGTCACTATCTGCCAAGCTGGAGTCTCTTTTTTGATTTGCAGAGCAGGAGTGTGTTTTAACTGGACCCACAAAGATGTCCTCAACCAAATGCTACTGTTGATTCATGCTTTGACCATCAAGTGGGTTTTGGACAGAATTTTTTGGTTGTGCAGGTTAGTCACATGGAAGGTCTTCATTGTATGGTAGATAATGGCCCACTTTCTGCAGGGTCCCCAAATACCAGTTATTTAGGTTATAATAGAAAATGGAGACTGTAACAGTGTTTGCTTCTACATATTAACTAGACACTCCACCTTGCCATACGTTTTCAAATACAGTTCCATATGTAAGCAATATAATACAAGGGAGTTTGCTTTCTGGCCAATGTAGCACACAAGGAACTGCTCTCATGAATGACGCAACATAGACTGGTATCCTTGTCTTATCACAAATCCTTGTGTTCCTTTATTGCTATTGTGAACTGGTTATCAACCCAATTAGAGCAGTGAAAAGGCATATGATGTCATACTTGTGGAACATGGTCTACAATACCACAGTTATCATTCATACATATATCCATATCATCAGTTGAATTTCAGAAGGGAGATTTAAATGTTTCCCTGATGTAAGAAGTTATTTTAAGAGGCTAACGATGTGTAATAACAACAACTTGTGTTAATCTCATTGTTATTCATTAACCTACTGAAATGTAATATCTGCTATTAACAACCTATGTAATAACGCTAAGCATGTAATAAACAGACTGTAGGGGGTGTTCAGGTGATGAATGGGCTAATAGCACAGCAAGGTTCCTGCCTTATCTCTAGGTTTATTTAAAGAAACTTCAACATTTGTACTGATTGCCCTCTGGGGTTTTGGACTGGGTATCTGTACAGCAGAGCTGCTGATATAATAAGGGTAATTTATAAACAGTTTTGGCCTGTAATACCTGAACTAAGAATCTGTGTTCTGCAGCTTGCTGGCTGGTACTGCAGGCCTGGCCTGTTGGTTGTTACCTTGGGAACCTTCCAGGATCTTTGGCTGTATTTAGTGTTTTCATTTGAAAATACTGACATCTACTGGAGAAGTATGAGACTGCAGACAAGTGGCAGTGACTGAGCTCACCCATCAGATTTATGAAAGGAACTTGGACATGACAGGAAATCTGCCTGGTAGTAAACATACTATCATTCATTCAAATGCAGAATTACTGATTATTTTTCACCAACTGTCTGACATGTCCATTATATGAGGTAAAATAATCAAAGTAGTGGTTTGCCTTAACTACATCCTAGTGTAATTTATCAATTGTTTATTATAGTCGCTTCAGATGTATTGCAGATTTGAATATATTTCCATCCATCAGCTTCCTGGTTCTGTCTGGGGGCTAAGGTACTACTTTGGCTGCTGAAAAGGCGTACTCTAACTGGGTTGTGACTGCTTAAGAGCATCTGCAAAATGATTATAATGTAAAATGTAATGGGAGGTGAAAAGTTTGAAAGTTATTTAAAGCGGTTTTAATCAGTCCAAACTTACATTCCCAAAGAAACCCAATCAAAAACATCAAATCAAAGTATATTGTTTGCATGCAGAGTTTAGAAAAAAATATAGCAGGTGTAACAAAATGCATTTGACCTTATCTCCTAAACAATTCTGAAAATATAGTAGGTTTACAATTACTATTGAAAATAAACAATTCATGTTTTATGACATCAAATGATTATTTAATGTATTAAGTTCCATTAAAGCAGTAATATTCAAAGGTAAGTTTCAGGAACTGCAGTGGTGTTGACAGAATGTGTATATGTTTCAGTATTTAAGAAAAACAAGAAACTAGGCAAGCCTAGTTCAGCCAGCCGGCAATAGAAAGTGTTGCCCTCTATATCTGAACCCGGGTCAACCATTTAGAAGGCTGTGTCATTAACCACTACACCACAAAGCTTTACCTTTGACGGGTGTCTTTAACAGCCAATTGGCCATTCGTGAATGATACTGATACAGATAAACTGACTAACGTTTCATACTAAGTTTACCTCCACCACAAATAGCATCTATGAACTGTATGGCGTTTGTCACTCGTCGTTTTAACAGTGTATTAGCCATTTGTAGGCTTTACCAGCATCTACTAACTTACTGAAATAGTCTTAGGAATTGAATTGTGCAATTGCTAGCAAGTCTGCTAAAGCTATTTCATTTCATGCCATAAAAACATAAATTTTTTCTATCATGGCATAACAATTAACTTTTTTCTTCCATTCGTGAATGACATTGATACAGTAACTATCAATAAAGGTGACTATAACAACATTTTCATCAAGTGAAAAGACAGAATCGTGGAATCTACCAGAAATTGTTGCAGTACTGTATAACGGTAAAGTTTTATTGCGGCCCAGAATTAAAATTAAAATAAAAGTTGATGCTTTCAGTATATTCAAACATAGGTCTTCCACGTGAGAGGCACTGTCTTTTACCAAACCGCCAGGGCATTAGAAGTTTTAGCAGTCGCAAGTCACTATTGACCACTGTGTTAAACTGAGTAACATTTCTTATTAAGTTTACCTCGACCATAACATCTATGAATTGTATGGCTTTTGCCACTGGCCATTTTAACAGCCACTAATAGGCTTACTAATATCCACTAACTTCCTAGGAAAGTCATAAGATTTTACCAATTGCTAGCAAGACTGAAGAGGAACTTTTCCATGCCAGAAACAGTCGCAATATAACCGTATACAGTTTCAGTTAAGGCTTACTATAACGTAACTACTGTATGTTATAGCCAGCAAATGTGTTTGTCTATCCTGACACAAAACACATGCACGGAAGCGTATCTTGAAAATCCACCAGAAACAGTTGCAATAGAACAGTTAACTATTTTATTTCAAGCTTAATATAATATTGATACTGATGGTTTTAGCCAGCAAAGTTTCTGTCTATATGGAATGATTCTCAATGCATATATCGCTTTGCCTGTGAGGAGACACGAACACAGGACTTATAGTTAACAGGCCTGCTTCTCTAACCACTAGGCTATTTAACGAAGGGTATTAAGTGAGTCACATCTGTCACTCACTCACTCAGTAAGAGACATTTACTTGCACAGCCCGGCAAAAATCATTGACTGTGCAAATTTATTGTATGACACAATATAAAACGATATATTATGTGAGACTACATTTAGTTATTGGTTACTTACGATTAGAAATGAAAGATTATAATGTTCATTTAAGTTTGTGTTATTTGATGTGGAGTGGAGTGGGTGTGCAATTAATTCTGCCCCACTCTGAAAATGGGGTCCCTAGTAATTATTGTCTAAAACAATTAGCTACAAACTGCATGAAAACACCATTAATAAAGTGGCCCCTCAACCGATCTCACACATCCTAAAGTTTCTAATAAATGCTATCAACATCACCATATCAAAATTTTGGGAATCTTCCAGATATAAGATTACCAGAATATTAAAATGAGAATTGGCACATTTTCACATTGAAAAATTCAACTGATTAATAACAGTATACCAGTTCTTTCTGTCAGGTACACACAAAATTCATACTCTAGGTAAAACCCCCAAGAAAATAAACCCAGTAAGATAAAATATAGGCACATGTCAGTGAAGAAATCGATAACATTCCATTTCCATACACTCAATGTGTCCGTTACCTCTTCATCATTGTAATTTTTCAACAGATATACCAGGGGGATATACTGGACTGTTGGCTACTGTGTTGTGCTTTAAACACTTGTCTCCAAGATTTCCTGTTCCCGAAAGTTCGTCACCATCTTTTTCATTTCTGGGTCTGGCTTGAGGTCAGTTCTTCTAAGGATTTCATTTGCATTTGGATCCAATGCAATTCGGTGCCTGTACAAGGGAAAAAATGGCCGTTCTGTGTAGCTCAGTTGGTAGAGAATGATGTCGCAATGCCTGAGTTCTGTGTTTGATGTGTTTGATCATTTTTCTTTCAGTATGTACAAACTACCAAGTAGGAGACTACAGTGTTGTATGAGGCATCAAAATAACATTCTGGAATCAAATTTAAAGCAGCTATACTGCTGGCACAACCCTACATATCCAACTTTCATAACTAGTTGTCATCTTGACTCTGTAATAATAGTCTCAAGTTTTGTTGGATTTACACAATAAATTAAACCCAATGAAATAGTTAAAAATTTGCCAATTTTGAAATTCTGGTATAAGTTATAAGGTATAAAAAATTATAAAAGACCAGAGAATGAAAAAAGTAAAACCCTTTGAATATGGTCACATCAAAAAAACCTGGCCAGAAAAGTCAGATAAGTAAACTGCAATGACATTAAAACATGTAATATCAACAATTGAAATTCTAACTTACCCTTTTATATACTTTTCAATTGCTTTTCGCTCATAGATGGTCCCATATTTGGTTTTTACTGGATCAACAAACATCTTCTTAGATAATGGACATATCAGATGTTGAGGTATAAACTTCACAGTCAACTCTGGACCAACCAAGTTCTGCAAATTAACAAAGAAAGCATAATGTAACCATTCACTGCTGCTTGCGGTTGTTTCTTAGTGTTCAAACAAATAATTGAAATAATTTGATATAAAAAATGAATTAAAAACCGAACTGGCCATGTTCACATTATTCTATTCCATATACATTCAGGTTTTATTGCAATTTCTTTGCGTGATATGGTTGATAATAATGATAACATTATTGTATACTGTAACAAATACCCAGACACAAAGAAATAGGCCAGAACTGGCCTGGTTTTGTAATTGATCCAGTGCAATTTTAACTCACATCCTTTATTGGTTTTACATAAATGACCTTCATTGAAAATGTAAGTCATTGTCAATGAAGAATAATGTAATTCATTGTAGTTCAATGAATTACATAAAAAGTTTGAAAGAGAAAAAAAAAGAAATCCATTCACCTTCTCCAAATCACACATTGATTTGCCTGCAACTTCCAGCGTCTTTTTCCTGGCCTGAGCTTCATACTTTTGTCTACTGGACAGGTACTCCTCTGCCAAAACACTTATTCAAGTATTGTTTTTATTAGATAAAGTTGACGTAGACATATCATTTCATTATATCACATTATGTAATTCGTTATTTGATTACCTATCACCATTCAAATGTGAGTCTACAGTGAATTCAAATGTGAGTTTTCAACCTGTCCAGTGGGTCTTCAGGTTCAGGGGCGATGAGCAGTCCATACACAGCATCCAACATCTCTCTCATGGTTATATTAGCAGAATAGTTCCGGTCAAATATGTTATGGCAGATGCGGCCCACGGTGTTAATGTTGCAGTGGTACATCTTGCATCACGTTAAGGAATTTACAGCGAGGAATGATAGAATGTCCCTTAACATGTACGATTCTTATGAACTCCCACGTGTGATAATTCTCTTGGGGTTAATACTCTTGGGGTTAATAGGCTTGGGGTTAATACTCTTGGGGTTAATACTCTTGGGGTTAATAGTCTTGGGGTTAATAGTCCTGGGGTTAATACTTCTGGGGTTCATAGTCATGGGGTTAATACTCTTGGGGTTAATACTCTTGGGGTTAATAGGCTTGGGGTTAATACTCTTGGGGTTAATACTCTTGGGGTTAATACCTCTGGGGTTAATAGTCTTGGGGTTAACACTCTTGGGGTAAACAGTCTTGGGGTTAATACTCTTGGTGTTAAGGTAACTTATAAATGTTTAAAATGTGTTACCATACTCCTGCCTGTTCGCCTACTCTGCTCTTTTGCTCACCATCTGTCGGTACCATCGCCAGACCCCTGCTTGTTTACCCACTCTACTCTCCTGGTCATCTACTCTACTGGCCTGTAACATCCCCAAGATTATCTGTGTACCGAACGCCAGCCCGTTTTAACTACTCCATTCTTGCTTGCCGACTCAGTTCTGTTGAATACCTTAACTGTAGTTCATGCCTTTTGTGTCGTGCATTTGGGTCCATGCTTGAGTTGTGACACTCACACTGTAACATGTAACAATTGGTAATATGTAGTGCTTGTAACTTTGCTTTAGCATCTGCTAAATAACAAAAAATGTAAATAGCAACCATGCTAAATGTGAAATGTAATAGTTTGTTTAGAAGGATACAGGTGTGACAAAGCGCAGTAGTGGAGGTTTGACTGGGTAGTCGGCACCAAACTGACAGTACAGTTCAAACACTCCCTCCTCGTAAGGGGTATCTGGGGGACCCTGCATGAGAATCTTCCAAAATGCTGAAAAAGTATGAAATCCGAGGGGTAACATGCTAGAGACAATGTTATGTAAATTACCTGGATGACGTGACTTTGAGAATAATAAATTATTGATGCTTCTGACCAGTAAAAATGTATAATAAATCCTATGAAACAAAGTAACATTGCTCCCCAAATGAGAAAAATTGAATGTAGTCTTACTGAAATCGGAATCAGATGGCAAAATTGTGCAGAATGGATGTGGGTCACAGTGCAGGCTCTTCAGCTCTTCCAGAATGCGCTTGTCCTTCTCCAAAAAGCGTCCGTTCTTTGATTCCAGGATCTTCTTTTTTAATGTCCTAATTAATATATACAAATTAATGGAAGATACTGTACCATGACTAGACAAAAGCATGTTTAGTTTTTTTGTTCAAGTTATTTTTCTTGCACAATCACCTTAATGTCACATAACATTGATCTACAGTATAGTTACTATACAAGTTTGTCATTGGGTTGGGAATGTGATTTAGCATAATTTGAAATTAATATATACTCTGGTATAGAATAAAAAAACCTGTGAAAGCACTTTTTTACATCCCCATGACATCCAAAAGACATATCTTACTTCGCAGTCCCAGTCACTTTATTCTGTAGTTCACAGGGTTGAGTTACTTCAGGTTCCTCATCATAGCCACAGTTGGCAAAGAGTGCAATCAAAACACCCTATAAAATTAATAAAAGAGCGTTCTTTATTGCAACTATTAATATAAATAAAGATTTTAAACTTTAAGTATATTTTACCAATTTTACAGATCATACAATACTAGTAATTGATGATGGGTTGGCTTTTTTCTTTGGCTTCCTCAGCTCCAAAGATAGAACTGTTTCCATTTCAAAGAGCTTTAGACCATCTTTACTGGTCTCTGGTTTGAAACAACAACCTCCTACAACAAGAAATTGACAGAATAATTCAGCATTCTTAATTTTACATCACATTGTGGCACATTATCTTCCAACAGGTGCATTACTGTAATTAATTGGTCCAAAACGTGAAACCCTATTATGCAATTTCTGTTACTAGCAAACAGTCCTGATATTCAGCTCTGGTGAGATAAAGGTTAAATTATCAACAGTTTTTCCAGGTCCTTGAGATCCTTTAGATCTAATATAAAATAATGTACATACAATTTTGAATGTTTACATAAAATTATTAATGTCAGTATTTCCAATTTTCAAAATTCAAAGTTTGTGACTACTTTTTTGAGAACCCAAGAAACATGTTCCCAAAACATTTCACACAACTGAGAAAAGTTTGGCAGGAAGTTCTCAGAATATAATATTTGTTGTCAATCTAGAAGATCTATGGATAACCAAAACCTATATACTGTCTTTACCAAATACACTCACCTAAAGGATTATTAGGAACACCATACTAAAACTGTGTTTGACCCCCTTTCGCCTTCAGAACTGCCTTAATTCTATGTGGCATTGATTCAACAAGGTGCTGAAAGCATTCTTTAGAAATATTGGCCCATATTGATAGGATAGCATCTTGCAGTTGATGGAGATTTGCGGGATGCACATCCAGGGTACGAAGCTCCCGTTCCACCACATCCCAAAGATGCTCTATTGGGTTGAGATCTGGTGACTGTGGGGGCCATTTTAGTACAGTGAACTCATTGTCATGTTCAAGAAACCACCCTGAAATGATTCAAGCTTTGTGACATGGTGCATTATCCTGCTGGAAGTAGCCATCAGAGGATGGGTACATGGTGGCCATACAGGGATGGACATCGTCAGAAACAATGCTCAAGTAGGTCGTGGCATTTAAAAAATGCCCAATTGGCACTAAGGGGCCTAAAGTGTGCCAAGAAAACATCCCCCACACCATTACACCACCACCACCGGCCTGCATAGTGGTAACAAGGCATAAATCTTATTTATCTGAAAGATATCAGTTCGTATGTGTGGATGGTATATCCTCGGACAAAACAAAAGTGTGTTTCGGTGTTCCTCAAGGCTCGGTCCTGTGCCCTTTATTATTTTCGCTATACATGCTGCCTCTTGGAGATGTTATCCGAAATCACAATGTCAATTTTCACTGCTATGCTGATGACACACAGCTATATATTTCGATGAAGCATGGAGAAACCCCAAAATTAGCTACTCTGGAAGCATGTGTTTCAGATATCAGGAAGTGGATGACAGAGAACTTCTTGCTTTTAAACTC
>JACXGJ010010951.1:0-20805 GCA_016801105.1 Esox niger | reverse complement strand
TGGAGGGAATGTGCTCTTGTATATATGGGCTGTTTAGGACAAAGACATTTGGAGAAGCACAAAGAAGACCAAGAGAGATGGAAAGAAGGCTGAACATCTAAGACAGACATGTACTATATTTTGTGAATAAACAACAAAGAACGCTTCTCCCCCTGACTTGGGTCCTTCATTATTCTGAAAAAGAGCCAGAAGCTAACAGACCCTAGATTGGAACACACCATACAAGGGTCTATTGTAGGATAAACCTTTCTTATTGGAGGGTATTTTACTGTTTAATGACTGGTTATGACAATTGGCCGCCTCCATTGTATCCGGGTATAAAGATTATGTTCACTCTATATTCACTGGAGAGAGTAAAAGGAAAGATCTATGGAAGGTTAACATCGTTGTGTCATGCTGAATAAAGATGGCTCTCCCCTGACTTCTGGTTGCAATAATTTTGATCATTGATATCAACTGAACGGAAGCTTGTGTCAGGACAAGCTGGGTCCATTTAATTTCATTTAAGCAATAATGAAGCCTCATAGGCCAGATAGTCCGGATAGTTTTTTATAATTTTTCTTTATTGTTTTTTAACAGCAATGTTTGGACCTTTCACATCATTAAGAATAAGATTGTACCTTTATTTTTCATGTATTATCAACATGAAATGATTCATTGTTACATGATTGAAGGGGGGGTCTAAAAGGAAATGGGCATGAGAAACATATGGCAACACAGATGTGCTGACTAACTCTCAACAAAGGATCATGTATAGGACATGTTGCCTGATACTGAGCCCACACATCCTGTCTATACCTCCTGATAGGAGTTGTCCATGTGATTGTCACAGGCTTGATGGACAGGACCATTGACCATTGGTTGTAATTTACCAATCAAGGGTCTTTTGTAGGATAAAAATATGGCTCTGCAAAAAATATAAACATTCAAGATATGGGCTACACATGTGGGGATGTGGTGAGAACAAGTATTTGATACACTGCTGATTCTGCAGGTTTTCCTACTTACAAAATATGTAGAGGTCTAATTATTATCGTAGGTACACTTCAACTGTGACACAAAAATCCAGAAAATCATATTGTATCATTTTAAAATAATTAATTTTATTGCATGACATAAGTATTTGATCACCTACCAGCCAGTAAGAATTCCGTCCCTCACAGACCTGTTAATTTTTCTTTAAGAAGCCCTCCTGATCTCCACTCATTACCTGTATTAACTGCAATTGTTTGAATTCTTTACCTGTATAGAAGACACCTGTCCACACATTCAATCAAACAGACTCCAACCTCTCCACAATGATCTCCACGGCAACAACTGTTGGCACAATTATTAGAAAATGGAAGAAGATTAAGATGATGGCCAAAATAAAGCGTTTTAGTCTAAACGCTTTATTTTGGAGGAAGAAGAAGGATGAGTACAACCCCAAGAACACC
The DNA here is from genome assembly GCA_016801105.1 of Esox niger. Lineage (NCBI taxonomy): Eukaryota > Metazoa > Chordata > Actinopteri > Esociformes > Esocidae > Esox > Esox niger. The sequence goes on along the minus strand of JACXGJ010010951.1, from coordinate 19,369 downwards.
ATCCCACCCGTGAAGCATGGAGGTGGAAACATCATTCTTTGGAGATGCTTTTCTGCCAAGAAGACAGGACGACTGCACCGTATTGAGGGGAGGATGGATGGAGGCATGTATTGCGAGATCTTGGCCAACAACCTCCTTCCCTTAGCAAGAGAAATGAAGATGGGTTGTGGCTGGGTCTTCCAGCATGACAATGACCCGAAACACAAAGCCAGAGCCGCTAAGGAGTGGCTCAGTATGAAGCATCTCAAGGTCCTTGACCGGCCTAGCCAGTATCCAGACCTAAACCCAATAGAAAATCTTTGGAGGGAGCTGAAAATCCGTATTGCCCAGCGACAGCCCCGAAACCTGAAGGATCTGGAGAAGGTGTGTATGGAGGAGTGAGCCACAATCCCTGCTGCAGTGTGTGCAAACCTGGTCAAGAACTACAGGATACGTATGATCTCTGTAAATGCAAACAAAGATTTCTGAACCAAAGGCTCTTGTAAGTAAGAGAAACTGCAAAATCAGCAGTGTATCAAATACTTGTTCTCCACACTGTATAACCATATTCCATTGAAAATATGAATCACTTCGTTTAATTAATGTGGAATCCACTCACACAGAAAATGACTTCTGGTTTAAGACAAATAATACATACAGACGATTTCTATGTTCATCATAATTGATGTACTTTATGCTGAGAGATAGTCATGAGCAAGCAATTACCACATGCCCAGAGTGGCGTTTCTAAAGTTTACGGCCTTTATATCCACTGTTGGGGTGTCCTGAGTGTGGACCATGAGTTTAACATAAAACTTACTTTGTGGACAGTGATGGACATGACCCAAGTATGAACCATGAGGCTGTCGTGAATTACTGTCGCAAATTACAAGATTTCAGGGAGGTAGAAGATACGAGGCACACCCCACCTTGTGGGTTTCCAAACAGATTAATAGTCAGACGGTGCAATGTGTGAAAGTTCTATATTAAAGCCATGGTCCGGACTCAGAACATTGGGGGTGTATCTGCAGAAGTACCTGGCTTTAATGTCTGTCATTACTGTATGACTTTCATTAAAGTGTATTGGATTCACAAAGTCATTAATATGTCATGTTAGGTCGGTTTCTGTTGGACACAGGTTACACTGATCGTAGCCTCGGATTTGATGTGTATTGTAAAGATTGATCAGGATGGTCGCTATGATTTCAATGCCATACATGTGCCAGGGCAAGTATTCATTTAAGGAATGAAAAAGCCTCATTGGCCAGATAATCCTTTTTATTATTGCTCTTTATTATTTTTGAAGTGTTTGGACCTTTTCAGTTCATTCGAAATTGGACTGTACTTTTATTTTTCTAGTTTCATCAACATGTAATGATTAATTAATACATGATTGAAGGGGGGACTGAGAGGAAGAAAGCTTGAGAAACTTAACACAACACAGATGTGCTGAGAGTCTCTGAACAACGGACCATAGATAGGACGTGTTGCCTGATACTGATGAGCCCCACCCATCCTGTCCATACCTCCTGCAAGGAGTTGCACTTGACTCTTATAGGCTTGATGGATAGGACCATTGACCATAGGCTGGAACATCCTTATTGGAGGGTATTTGACTGTGTAATGACTGGTTATGACCATTGGCCACCTCCCTTGTATTCTGGTATAAAGATTGCATCCATTCTGTATTCATTGGAGAGAGAGAAAGGAAAGAACTATGGAAGGTTAACACAGTTGTCTCATGCTGAATAAAGATGGCTCTCCCCTGACTTCTGGTTGCATTCATTTTGTTCATGGATATTACCTGAACAGAAGCTGACAATAACAATGACATTCCCTGATGGTAGTGGCCTGTTTCAGCAAGATAATGCGACCAGTTACACAACACATACTCAGGAATAGTTTCCCAGCTCTCAATCAGATTGAGCACCTGAGGGATGTGCTGGATCGAGTCCGATCCATGGGGGCTCCACCTAACCCCTTACAGGACTTGAAGGATCTGCTGCTAATGTCTTGGTGCCAGATACCACAGGAACACTTCAGGGGTATTATGAAATCCAAGCCTAGGTGGGTCGGTGCTTTTTGGTGGCGCATGAATAGCCACCAAAACCACCAAAAATCATATTAAGCAGGTGGTCATTATGTTTCGGCTCATCAGTGTATTTCACTTAATGACTGATAATGTAATATGTCTCTACATTTGGGTGTGAACTAACAGCATATAATTAAATGACTGATGATGTAATGTCTTTACGCTAAACCAACTGAGTTGTGAACGAACAATATATGTATTACTGAATGACTGTTGGTGTAATATGTCTCTCCTGTAAACTAGTCTGTTTATGATAAATGGGGTTTTCTGTTCAGAAATAAATCTGTAACATCACTGAAATATTCATGGTTTAGGACCAGTAGGTTTACTAGTTAATTACATTCTAGTAAATTAATAGGACTCAGTAAAACACCAACATGGTCTGTTCTCATACTGAAGACACACTGGTTCAGGATGACTTGACAATCAATTACTTTCTATATTCAGAACATCTGAAAGCAGACGTGAGTGTATTTAGTGAGGAGGTTTTTGTCATGGTGTTTATCACTGTGATACGTCCTCTTTAACAGAGTCGTCCCATGTCCTACAGTAATACACTACTGAGTCTGACTCCCACAACAAACAATACTGTGGGCAAACCTTCAACATAAATAGGTTCCCCAATTGGAGGCAATAACGAACACCTGCCTCCAATTGGGGAGACCAAAGCACATAGAGGTGCCTAGAGGACGTGACAAGGAGAATGTTATTAGTCAATGCTAATAGGGATGATTTGTATGCTAATGAAGCCAAATGGCATTCGTGTCTGGCGGTTATAGGGGGTAAAAATGGCCTGGTGCGTCTAGTGTTAACCTTCCGTAACAGGCTACCCTGATTAAATGGGAGAGGTTGTTTGGGGTCATCCTAGGGGTCAGCCCCCCTTACTGGGAGCCCTTGGCTTTACCCACATATGTTGAGCCATAAATAAAGGCCAAATGAAATATAGGTTTCCACATATAAAAAATCTGACATGGTCCTCAGACTCTGTAGCAAGATATTTTATTCTTTCAACTTAGCTGATATCCGTTGTTAAGTGAAGGTTCCGATTCATTGTCCCACCCATCTCTATTGTTGTTCGCAGTTTGTAAAAATATGCTTGTCATATCTATGCAGTAACTTAACATTCTTGTGGACATTCCTAAACATTGATAAAAATATGACTAAATCAAAAACAGACATGACCACCCAAGTAAGCCTATGTTACTCTTGATACTCCAGGGCAGTGTGTGGGGTGAATTTGGCTCAATCACTCTTCCCTCCTGTGCTGCTCTCTGAAACAAGAGGGTGAGGCTATTTAGTCAGTCAACTTTTTAATATCTAACTTGTTATATAAATCACAAATGTAATCTTAGTTAGAAAAGAAACACATAAAAAACAAATGAAAAAAATCATAATTAACCAAAGCCAATTTAGCATTTACAATAAAAGATAAAATTTTATTGTAGGGGATAAAATTGCTTTTGGCTGTTTTCATCCTTATTATCATAATTTCACACGAGACTGTAATCTCAATCTTCTGTCTAAAACCAAATTGTAACATATTAGAATCAAATTCATTGCACAAGGAAAGTGTTTTTCTTAACTTAAAAAAAATATTACCCTCTGTGTATTGTTTCCCTCTTATCAGTTGTCCTGTGACGAGGCATAGAGAGAGAACGCAAAATGTGCAGTTCAGGGATTTGTTTAGCTGACACCCGAACACATCTATCAAGACCATCTGTAAGGAATTTTTCATATTTTTTTTATTTCTGATGATACAATCAACAGCCAGCATGCATTTTGTAATTCATCAGGCATTATTTGAACTTCTTCTCATATTGTGTATATAAAAAAACTTTTTTTCTGATACAATGTCATATTTTTATTATCTCTTGGCGACAGGCATCTATTTTCAAGCTCTTTTTGATGTCATCAGCTATTTGGATAAATAACAAGGACTCTTAGAGGCCTATATTAGGTCTTTACATGTGTCTCCTACAATTCAGTCAAGTAAGCACTTACCATCACAACAGGGAAGCTTTAGTATCTTCTGTGGAGTCTCTGGACTAAGACTAAGCACACATCATTCAATGTCAACGTAAGTCTTGCATGGCCTATCCATTGTGCCTATGACAGTCCCATGCAAGAGGAATGGACAGGATGTGTGGGGCCCATCAGTAACAGGTAACACCTCCTATCTATGGTCCTTTGTTCAGAGTTAATCAGCACATCTATGTTGTGTTAATTTCCTCATGCCCATTTTCCCTCACACTTTTTCACCCAGCCATAGGAACTGCTCAGTGTTATCTAGCAAGCAAGCTACTATAACGTTTGTTATATTGAAAATAAGTGAACTACATCATAACTACATTGCTTTTGCCAGAAGAAAGCTTATGTTTTATCACATGTGTTTTTTCTATAGTTTTCTAAAGTTCATAAATGTTGTATTTACTGTAAAACAATGTGTTGATACAGTAATCCACTAAACCAGCCTACCCACACTGCCCACCATGAAAGAATTAATGAGAATGTTGAAGTTCGGTCACGACAGAGACGTATCAAGTTCCAGAGCGTACATTTTTCACACAAAACAACATTATTAGGGGACACACTTTAACCTGTTTCTAATATTGGGGGGACATGTCCCCTCTGTCATAACAGGATTAAAAGTTCAAGTAGGCAGCATTTATACCAAGGCAGCAATTAAGGCTCCGGTCCCACTTATAACAAAAGTATACAGTGTTATTATAAACATTCAGATGTGACATGTTTTGACAGGATCATGACTTCACACACCTGAAATAATACTACTAAGAAGAAAGAAAATACTTATTTCATGTAATACAGTGTAAAAACAAAAGTATCCGCTATAGTTACCATTTATATTCAGTTCGCTATTTTTATTTCATAGAGTATAGTTCTGAGTTTGATTCAATTGTTACTATGATTAAATATCTAAAGATAATTTCTCTGAAGGTAAAAGGCTGAGAGATAAAGTCCCCTCCCTCTGGTCCTCCCTCTCTGTCTCCTTATAGGTACCTATAGAAACTCTTCCCTCTGGTCCTTCCTGTCTGTCTCCTTATAGGTGGGTCCTGTAGTCTCTCCTCTCCTCACACTTCAACCTGCACATCTCTCATCTGGAAAGTAAGGGTTGTTCACATCACACACTGACAACATGCTGGGGACACTCTGCACACTGTTTGATTTATAGATATAGTGTTTGATTTATAGATATTTTTAATATTACTGTTTTTAGTATAATTAGTTATTGTCTGTAGTTTATCTTATTTTAATGTGATGTGTGTCATCAGGTTTTCATGGTGTGATTGTATTGACCCAGACACCCTCAGTCCAGAACAAGACCACAGAACATTTGGTCACTATGGACTGTAAGAGGACAGGAGGTCATCATGGACTGTAAGAGGACAGGAGGTCACCATGGACTTTAACACGACAGGAGGTTACCATGGACCGCAACAGGACAGGAGGTCACCATGGACCGCAACAGGACAGGGGGTCACCATGGACTGCAACAGGACAGGAGGTCACCCTTGACCGTAACAGGACAGGAGGTCAACATGGACCGTAACAGGACAGGAGGTCACCATGGACTGTAACAGGAAAGGAGGTCACCATGGACTGTAACAGGACAGGAGGTCACCATGGACTGTAACAGGACAGGAGGTCACCATGGACTGTAACAGGACAGGAGGTCACCATGGACTGTAACAGGACAGGAGGTCACTATGTACTGTAACAGGAGAGGAGGTCACTATGGACTGTAACAGGACAGTTGGTCACCATGGACTGTAAGAGGACAGGAGGTCACTATGTACTGTAACAGGAGAGGAGGTCACTATGGACCATAACAGGACAGGAGGTCACTATGGACCGCAACAGGACAGGAGGTCACTATGGACCGCAACAGGACAGGAGGTCACTATGGACCGCAACAGGACAGGAGGTCACCATGGACCGCAACAGGACAGGAGGTCACCATGGACCGTAACAGGACAGGAGGTAACTATGGACTTTAACATTAGCAGATATGGTGGATACTTTGGTATAAACAGGTTCCTGGTGGGGTTCCTCAGTATGTTCTGAGTTATTGGTACGATGACAGCTCTACTTCCTATGGGACAGGATTCTCCTCCAGTCGGTGCAATTCAAAATCGACATCAGAATTAAATTATCAGTTGATCATTAAACAGTGTTTTACTGGCAGACGTATGATGGTACTGATAGTGAGGTCATATCACAGTGATATACATCATGACAAAAACCTCCTGTTTGAAGCATATACTAATAAACAGTATTATAAGTTCAACTGAATCAGTGATTATTGATCACAGTGATGGACTCTGAAATCTGTGAGAATACATTGTCTGAACAACAGGATCACATCCTTCTCCTGGAGAGGAACTGTCCTGGCTGTTTTCATTCCAACTCCATGAATATGCAGCCTCATTCAGTTATAAACCGTCTAATTCAAGTGGGCTGAATGATAGTTGGGGTGAAAACCACCAGGACAGTAGCTCTCCAGGAACAGGGTTGGAGACCCCTTATACCATTATTATGATCATGATTATCATCATTATAATGAGATCTTAATTGGATCATGTGGATTGTGCTTTAATTAATGGATTCGCATAGAAAAGACTCATACAGCTGAATGTGATACTATATGATGTTTTCTGATGCTATATGTGAGTGACTTCCTGGAGGATCCAGAGATGGTGGTAGAATGTAAATCTGTCATAATGGGATGTTTCACTACCTGTCTTCTCAGTAGTGAGAGTGAGGAGGTTTTTGTACGACCATGTTTACAAACTGAATCACTGTGGTATTCGGACAAGGAACCAAGCTCATCGTCACTGGTGAGTAGATTGTTTTCACTTTGTTTGTAAAAGTGGAGTTTAATGTTTATGTGTGGAGCTTGATCTCTGTATTTACTTTTCTTCAATATATGTTGGTTTTAGACTGATGATAATGTGGAATGGACAATGTGCATAGTATTTTTTAATGTTTATTTAAAGCCTACATCTTGACTGTATGTGTTTTTAAATATATTTTTAATTAAGTGTACAGCAATCATGGACTTTTACATGGTGTGAAGTGTTCATCATGTGAAGTGGACATGATTTTGTATAACCTGAAGTCCAATTGTTTAACAATATAAACTGTGTATTGAAGTTGTAGCCAAACACACTGTTGTTACATAAACAGAAGTTATTGGAATTTGTCTTTTGCAACCAGTCATTATTGAGTAAATGGTAATAGAAATCAAATCAAAATTATATCGTAGTTCATGTGTTGAGTACAAATGCCCAAATGCAGAGTAAAGGAAAATAGACAAAAATATTGTTTAAGATACCTCTTAATTTAATGTAAGATTTGTTTTTATTGTTTTCAGCTTTTTAAGATAAAGTTTGTATTATAATTTCATCAACCCTGTTTTAATTCTGGCAACAATCATAAATAACGACAGTTTTATTTTGCTTCTAATCATTCCAGGCTCGACTCTCCCTCCCCCTGTCTTGACCATCCTCCCTCCATCCAGTGATGAGTTGAAGTCCAGTAAAGTCACCCTGGTGTGTCTGGCCAGTCAGATGGCCATGGGCTACACCGATGTCAGCTGGACCGCGGGTGGGAGTCCGGTCACCAGTAACATTGTTACCAGTACTGCTGTACCACAAGATGACAAGACGTTCCAGCTCAGCAGCTATCTGACCATTGACACGTCAGAATGGAACCAGAACAAAGAGTTCTCATGTAAAGTCACTGTGGGCTCCAAGTTCACTGAGAAAGGCATCAGGAAGTCTGAATGCAGCAATGAATAGTAGAAACCAGTAAATTGAACTGTTTTATCTGGCATATGCAATATTCTATTTAAGAGAAGAAAAATTCCTGTATTCATACAATGATAGACACAGTATGGTACAGGATTAACAGAGATTGTTTGAGCTTTGCTATATTGTTTGGATATTAAATAAAGAGCATTAGAGAAACAAAGATTGTGTATTTCTGAATGTTAAGGAACATTACTCTTAGCAATACTGAAATAGATTTATTTTAGGAAATATTAATTTTACTGATTTAAATAGAGTTCCCTAATCTGTTTTTCCATTATTTTGGATCAAATCCAGATTTACTGTAATGTTAAATAATGCCTCTAAAATGTATAAATATAGAGACATTTTATTATTATAATGACAAGAATGTTTTACGAGTTGATTCTAAAAGTACTTTAAAATCATCAAAATCATAAATCTGTTATTAAGCATTCCACTTTCTTTTTGGTGTTAATTATTTTACTCTTTCACTCTATGAGAAAATAAAAAGGAATATTAACATGACATATCTTCCTAGATAGAACAGTGCTATTATTATATCTTATTACAATTGCCAGTAACATTCTATAATAAGACTCAAAAGACAAGTATGGCTCAAAGACAAGTATAATTAAGTCATGTAGAACATTTCATTATATTTTACATTATTTTTAGATACAATTAACATATATAGTGTAAATGGAGTGTGTTCATACCTAATGATTAAAACATTTCATAAAGGTTTTAAAATAATAATAATTTAAAGCTAATTGACTATAGTTGGCAATTAAACATTTCCTTACACTAAACAGAAGACATTTGTTTCCCACAATGCTTTAATTCTAATGTCAAGTCACAGTTGGTGAGGAGCAAAATCTCTTTCTACTGCAGTCATTTTGGTGACGTCAGAATTGTGTTTGTAGAAAATAGTAAACAGTAGGATCATCAGTAAACAGTGGACTATTTGAACCAATGACACCTACCTAAATGTGGCTTTACTCGCTTCTTGGCCAAAGCAAGGTGTTTAGTAGGCCAGGTGGTACTAGTCAATTGAAATAAATAGCAATAAATGTTTCTGTAAATAATCAAAGAAAGAGAATAGGATTCAAGTGCAGAGCACTGTGTTTAATTCTGGACCCACTAGGGGTAAAGCAGTAATCCTGGTGGTCAAGCAGGGTCACACACAGCAGAGAATAGTTCTGGTAGGACGAGGCAGTAACTAGGTGGTGGATGGGCAGGTTCAGACACGGGCGAAGACTGTGTAACCAGGCGAAGGTACAGGAGGGACGAAGGCTTAAGATGTAGTCGGGGAGATCTCCAAGGCAAGGGTCGTAGTCAAATATCCAAAAGCAGCTTCAACGACAGAGTATGGCACAAACAGACAACCAATCTCTGACGAGGCCTGGTGGAGACCTGCATGTGTGTTAGTGGGGACGGTGTTCATAGGCAGCATTCCTCCTCCTCCAAACACAGTGAGTTGAGTTGATGTCAAGGAGCTCGATTTTGGGATCATCAGACCACAACACTTTAGTTTCACATCAGATAGAAGAAAAGAGGGTGTAGTTCTGTGAACATCCACTAGAGGTCCACACAGGACCACCAATAATGAGGAAAGAAATTCAGGTACTTTACATCAGACACAGCTGTTTGTACATCCCCAGTTTCATTCCCACCCACAGACTAACCGATGGTTTCACATCTACTATCTGTAGTTATCAGAGTCATTCACCAGGGACGTGTTCTAGCTCTGACAATGAGTTACAGACAGTAATGTGTTGATCTATTTCTCTCCCCGGACACATCTGTTTCCCTCTCCCCTTATTATTTATAGCTTTATGTAAATTATGTTATTATGTGTTCTCTAAGTAAACCACATATACTTAAAAAAAACTCTATATGTGCATTTTAAAAAACTCACTGAATGTTAACAGAGTAGACATCTAGGAGAAGCATAAAAATGCTTGACATTCTTTGAAAAATCTGTCTCATGCAATACTCTCTTTATCAAGCATGAAACTGAGATAAGAGAAATAAGAGATTAATCAATAACCAACACGGAAGTGTTTTTTTACTGATATCAATTTTGGAATCAAAAGACCATAGAATCTTCCACTTGGTCTCAGATTCTTCAACAAGCTGCCTTTCCAACTCCAGCCAAGATTTGATTTGAAGATTTCAATAATGAGAACAGAAATCTATGCCAAGTTTGTGAAGCACCCGGGGTATTTCTGCAGCATGAACTGTGTTTCTCACCTCAGCCATGTTGGTGGCATTCCTGACCAGTGCCCATCTTGCCCCATATTTAGTATTTAAGAACGGCCTGTTCAGGAGAGATTTACAGTTGTGCCATATTCTCTCCATGTCTGAATAATGGATTTTACATTTCTCTGGAGGATATTCAGTGCCTTGGAAATGCTTTAATATTCTCCCCCTGATTTGTGCTTAAAATAATCTACATCCAAATTTGCATTAAATGTACCTTTTTCCTTAAAGTAGTTTTTGTTAGAAAATTGATTAAGCAACTGTGGAACCGCCCAGATACGGGATTATTTAACCTGAACCTTCCCTGCACACTGGTGGACTAATAACATGACTTTAGTGAGACCCGAAGCTCATTCAGGTGTGTCATAGCAAAGAGACAATTACGAAAATAATGTTTTTTTGTGTAATATTTGGAAATTCATTTACAATTAAGGATTTGCTGTTTTTCTTTTATTAAATATTTTTTTATCAGACACACAAATACAAATCCAAGTCAAAACCAAGACACAAAATGACATGAATAATCAATAAAAAATTTATAAGAATAACCCTACTAAAAGTTATAATTAAAAAAATGTAAGCACAACATCAAGAGGGAGCCTCTGCAGTATATGAGAATATTCAATAAAAGAGAATAATTACCCACACGAAATAAAACACAATATAGCCATAGAGAAATAGTAGGGGGTGAACAGATTTCTAGTTTAGGAGAATCCTGCGTTGAGCCAGGAGGGAAGTAAAAGCCCCAGTGTCAGCTGGCTGGGGGCTAACGAGTAGAAGTCCTCTAAAATACCAAAAACAGCAATCCTGGGACATGGTTACAGGTTAATTTTTGGCACTTCAGATACAATTTGAAAAATGGATTCCCAATATTTCCTAAGGGCAAGGCCCAGAGTTCACATATGATTCATGTCACATGGGGAGACATGACATCTATCACATTCATCGTTCACATTCAGATAGATGTCAGCTATCTATCCTTGACCTGGTAAAATGAGCCTTGCAAAAATGAGGGGTTCCCTCCTCCCTAAAGTAGTGGTTGTAGTTAATCGGGCCCATATCCGATGCAGAGAAAAAAATGAAACGATGCCGAAACTGATACCAGACCTTGAGTGTGGAAATGACCACGAGACTATCAGTATAGCAAGAGGGGAGTGCCAGCAAAGAACAGCAGAGCAAAGGGAAAATATATTTAAAAATGCAGGACCGCGCCTCAAGCAGGCACCATGAGGTATCTGGAGCAGGCAACCAAAATGGCAATTTCTGAAAAATGGCAGCCCAAAAGTAATAAAACATGTTGGGTAGTGCCAGCCATTGTGCCAGCCATGTTCTTGGGTCTCCCCAATTGGAGGCAGGTGTAGATTATTGCCTCCAATTGGGGAGACCCATTTATATGGAATGTTTGCCCACACTGAGTGTGGATCATTTTGGTTTGAAGTGTTGTTTAACTTAACCCAGTCACAGGAGCTGCTAGTACAACACCAACATGGTCTGTTCTCAAACTGAGGACACACTGGTTCAGGAGGACTTGAAATTCAGCTAGTGTCTATATTCAGAACATCTGAAAGCAGAAGTGAGTGTATTTAGTGAGGAGGTTTTTGTCATGGTGTTTATCACTGTGAGACGTGCTCTTTAACAGAGTCGTCCCATGTCTCACAGTAATACACTGCTGAGTCTGATTCCTCCACATTACTAATGATGAACTGATAATCCTTATTTGATGTGGCTTTAGATGTGGCTTCAGATCACAAAACTGTCTCATGCAATACTTTCTGATAAGGAAAGTATTGCATGAGACAGATTTTTCTATAGAGTTTCAAGCATAGTTATGCTTCTCCCAGATGTCTACTCTGTTAATATTCAGTGAGTTTTTTTAAATGCACATATAGAGGTTTTTTAAGTATATGTAGTATACTTAGAGAACACAAATAACATAATTTACATAAAACTATCAATAATAAGGGGAGAGGGAAACAGGTGTGTCCTGGGAGAGAAATAGATCAACACATTACTGTCTGTAACTCAGTGTCAGAGCTAGAACACGTCTCTGGTGAATGACCCTGATAACTACAGATAGTAGATGTGAAACCATCGGTTAGTCTTTGGGTGGGAATGAAACTGGGGCTATACAAACAGCTGTGTCTGATGTAAAGTACCTGAATTTCTTTCCTATATTGGTGGTCTTGTGTGGTCCTCTAGTGGACATTCACAGAACTACATCCTATTTTCTTCTATTTGATGTAAAACTAAAGTATTGTGGTCAGAAGATCCCAAAATCGAGCTCCTTGGCATCAACTCAACTCCCCATGTTTGGAGGAGGAGGAATGCTGCCTATGAACACCGTCTCCACTAACACACATGGAGGTCTCCACCAGGCCTCGTCAGAGATTGGTTGTCTGTTTGTGCCATACTCTATCGTTGAAGCTGCTTTTGGATATTTGACTACGACTCTTGCCTTGGAGATCTCACCGACTACATCTTAAGCCTTCGTCAGCGATGTGGTTTACAGCTGTATCAATGTGATCACAGTTGTCCATTATGGAAAATCCAGGATTTTAAGGAGAAAGGTGAGTTTCTATTGAGGACACCACACCATAAAGAGTCTCAGCCCCAAGGTCTTACACTGCTATTTTGTTGTGCTGGGGGAGTGCCAGGCTTGACCCACACCTTCGGAGTACCAGGCTTGACACGTTGCGGTCCCTGTCCAAAGACTTCCTGATTGTGTTGCAAAATAAGATGATACCTGACGATTTCAGCTGCCACTCTGCAGACCCCCCCGTCTGTCCCGGTCCTTGTCCATCTGGTTATGCCTCCGATCTGGACTAGGTTTAAATAGACTCTGGGTTCAGCCCACATGCATCCAACAATTACAATTTGTTTTTATTAAGTAATTAATCTATTAATTACTTAATAAGTTCACCGGCACAGCCAGAAGAGGACTGGTCACCCCTCGGAGCCGGCTTTCTCTCTAGGGTTATTTCAACATTTTAGATTTCTTAGGGAGTTTTTCCTAGCCACTGAAGTTCATCTCTACCATTGTTGGTTCCCTGGGATTTAAGGCCGTGTGTTTTGTTAAAGCACTTTGTGACGACTGCTGATTTAAGAAAGGCTTTAGAAAATAAATTTGATTGATAGTAGAGATGAGGTCCTGTAAGGAGACAGGTGAGTTTCTACTGAGGAAACCACTGATAATAGAGATGAGATCCTGTAAGAAGAGAGGTGAGTTTCTACTGAGGACACCACTGATAGTAGAGATGAGGTCCTGTAAGGAGACAGGTGAGTTTCTACTGAGGACACCACTGATAGTAGAGATGAGGTCCTGTAAGGAGACAGGTGAGTTTCTACTGAGGACCCCACTGATTGTAGAGATGAGGTCCTGTAACTTATAGGAGAGGAACCAGTGCAAGTTCCTCCAGCCATGTATAATAATAGAAGGGAGGAAACAGGCATTTGCATCGAAAACACAAAACACAAGTGGTCGAACCGGCACTGGGCTTTCTAGTGAGAGTCGAACAGGTCGTGTTCAGTACATAGACGGGCAGGAAAGCAGGGAGAGAATTTGACTTTCTTCTCGTATAGGTTGCTTTTCAAATCAAGGAATGCAGCTTTTTTCTAGCATCAGCAGTCGTGAGTTCAGGGAGAATAAACACCTTGCAACAGCGTTAGTGTAGTTGGTGTCAGTTTTACCTGGGAGAACCTGCTCCTTGTCCTGGAAATAATGGAACCTAATGATTAAACACCCTGGGCCTGGTGTTTACGTCTCCAACCATTGGGGGAGGGCCGATGCAATGAGCCCTGTCTACTTTTAGGCGAGAAGGAAAGTGTGCAACCCAACACTTCATCAAAAGAATCTGCCATGAACTCTTGCCAGTCCCCGCCCTCCAATGTCTCTGGAATTCCATTCACCCGAAGGTAGCAGTGGTGTGAGCGGTCCTCCAGGTTGCAATAGAAGGTACCAAAGCAGGTACCAAAAGCATTCTCTATAGCCGACCTCAGCTGAACAGCTATGAGGGACGTCATTTCCGAAACGATAGTTGAGCAGACTACTCACTCTCTTGGAGCCATGACAGTTGGAGTCAGGCATCGCAGATGAAACTAGTCACAGTGTGCAAGTTTCTCAAACTATATGGCATTGAAATTAAGAAGCTAATAGACAATCTAATCAAAGAGTTTGATATGCAGTGAAGAAGAATGCAAAGCAAAAATCTAACATAAATTAACTAATGCAGTAGAGCCTCTCTCTGAGCATCAACTCTCTAAACATGCTAAACCTGAACCTTCTGTTCTTAATTTTCACATTGACATCATGGATTGTTTATGTAGATCAGTGGCAAACAATTAAATCCATGTTAAGTCCAATGGGGGACTAAGTATAAGACCGTCAGCAATTTATTTGACTCCATCAGAGTCCATCTGAAGATGCTGATTGCAGGCCTATGTAGCATGAAATAAAATGCATTTAATATACTGTATATTGACACAGCATTAGTCATGACACCGAAATAACTACATTGCTGAAATTAGTTTTATTAGAAGCGTGGTTGGACTCTCCCTTAGAGATAGGCTGAGAACAGTCATCCGTGAGGAACTCAGAGTAGAGCCGCTGCTCTTTTGCATTGAAAGGAGCCAGTTGAGATGGTTCGGGCATCTGGTAAGGATGCCCCAGGACATCTCCCTAGGGAGGTGTTCCAGGTACGTCCAGCTGGGATCCAGCTGGTTGATGCTTGGCAATGTGGGTGGATTTTTTTCCTGCCTGTTGGGCCCTTTCCGGGGCCTCCTCTGGATAGGGCCACAGTGTCCCTGGACCCCCCTGTCTCAGCCCCAACGTCTTAGGCTGCTATATTATTGTGCTCGGGGAGTAGGGTCAGTTCTCCTTCTCCACTATAAATCCCTGTAGATTTAGTGAAAACATTTTCTAAATTTTCCCTGTTTTCTGTTGTCTTCAACTTAGGAGGACACGAGGTCCTAACCCACACATGCGGAGTACCAGGCATGACTCCTCCCGGTCCCTGTCCAAAGTCCTCCTGGTTGTGTTGCAGATCAAGATCACAGCTGCCACTGTCTTGACCCCCCCCTTCCCCATGTCTGTCCCTGTCCTTGACCATCCGGTTGTGCCTCTGATCTAGACTGGGTTTGAATGGACGCTGGGATTAGCCCAAATGCATTGAACTATTAAAACTTGGACTCTTAATATGTTCACCCGGCACAGCCAGAAGAGGACTGGTCACCCCTTGGACCTTGGTTCTTCTATAGGTTTCTTCCTAAATTTTGGCTCTCACAGGGAGTTTTTCCTAGCCACTGAAGTTCAACGCTACTGTTGTTTGCTCCTTGGGGTTTACGGTCGGGTGTTTTGTGAGAGCACTTTGTGACAACTGCTGATGTAAAAAGGGCTTTATAAAATACATTTGATTGATTGATTGATTGATCCCCCAGTCAGCGCTGGGAAATGTAGCTCAGGTAAAGGAAGTTAGGGGTCCCCTGTTGGAGCTGCTGCCAATGGATTAGCGGATGAAGATGATGATGATATATTGACACCCAACTATATTCACTATAAAAACACTGTCCCCCCCATCTGTCTCCTTATAGGTTACCTATAGTGGCCCCTCCCTCTAGCTCTCCCTGTCTGTCTCCTTATAGGTACCTATGGAAACTCCTCCCTCTGGTCCTCCCTGTCTGTCTCCTTATAGGTGGGTCCTGTAGTCTCTCCTCTCCTCACACTTCAACCTGATCATCTCTCATCTGGACAGTAAGGGTTGTTCACATCACACACTGACAACATGCTGGGGACATTCTGCACTCTCATCACTGCTCTAACATGTAAGGAGTCTGACTTACTTGAGGTTTCCTTCATGTTTTACTGATAATGTGCCTGATGTTTCACTTTGATATTTTTCAAAGTATTTACTGTACTACTTTTCCTAATGAGTCTAAAATGCAAAATAGTCTTTTCATTTAAATGTATTGTATGTATAATGTCTTTTCCCCCAGATGTCAGTTGCCAGAAAGCAGTGATACAGACACCATCAGTACTGACAGTCAGTACAAAGACAACTGCCACTTTTTACTGTGACATTAGCAAAGATGAAAATAATTGGGTAAACTGGTATAAGCAGGTTCCAGGAGGAGCTCCTCAGTATGTATTAAGCTCTTATTATTCTAATAACTCACCTAAACGATATGGATCCGGGTTTTCCTCTGATCGTTTCACATCTAAAGCCACATCTAATAAGGATTATCAGTTCATCATCAATAATGTGGAGGAGTCAGACTCAGCAGTGTATTACTGTGAGACAAGGAATGACTCTCCTTTCATGCTGGTATCACAGTGATAAACACCATGACAAAAACCTCTTCGCTCACTTCTGCTTTCAGATGTTCTGAATATAGATACTAAATGAATGTCAAGTCATCCTGAACCAGTGTGTCTTCAGTATGAGTACAGACCATGTTGGTGTTTTACTAAACCTTCCCATACGTTTAGTAGAATGTTATTAACTAGTAAATCAACTGGTCCTAAACCATAAATCATCACCATATTATGATCATGATAGTCCATCCCTTGGTTTACAGTAGAGACCTGCTGTATTACATCATCAGTCATTTAGTGATATACACACTGTTAAACATTTCTCTGTAGGAAAACAGTAAAGTGTTGGGAGCAGGATTGCCTGCTCTTCCCCTGAAATTTCTACAGTATGAATACTGCAATCACAATTACAGTTGTTTATTGTAGAAGTATAATACAGATAATTACTGTTTATCTAAGAAATTACGGTAAAGTCCTGGCAGCAGATTTGCCAGCACTTTACTGTCATTTCTACAGTATCCAGATAATTACATTTGTCACCTGTATCAGTATAACATACAGCTACAGTAAAAATTAAGAGACCATTGCACCGATCTCTTTTCTTTCCAAAAAGTCCAAAAGGAAGTGAGGAACTAAAGGGTAAATATTAAGAGACAACTGCAAATTGAACACTTATAAATTGAAAACGGCAACACAAATTTGATCTGTAACAGCTCTAGGTCTTAATTTGATTATTACCATTGTACAAACATTGTTTCAACAAGTCTCATGTTGTGAGAGTTTCACAAATAAAACATGTATTAAGCATCAGCATTTGTTTTTCTAGAAGGATTAAGTTCAGGATCGTTTGTGCAATAAAGTTTGAGTTAAATGTCAAAAGGGTAACCAAGCTGTCCAGGTCGTCTTCAACACTCGCTTCTTTCGGCTAGCTGTCTGTCGTTTGCCTATGAAGCACCTGAAAACATCAAAGTACTACAGTTAATATCGGCAAGATAGGAGCTTCATTGAGTTATATGGGCATGAAGGCAGAGTACTGGGTTGTTTGTATGTGCGGAAAGACAATTCTGGTACTGAGTAATTGAATATGGAAACAAACTTGCCTAAATGAAGTCCTACTCAAAGTCCATAAGGTTTATCAACAGAGTTGAGACATAGGTATTGGGCTGGAGAGAGAAGATGATAAAGCTAAATGTGGTGATGGCCTGGAGAGAGAAGATGCTGAAGCTACATTTGGTGAGGGGCTGGATTGTGATGTTGAGCTTGAAAGTGGTAAGAAGCTTTGAAAAGCTTGGAGATTCAGATTGATGGTCTCTGTTTCTGAAACACTAAATGCACAAAGACATTTAGTGTGTAAAATGTGACACTTCCACTAGCATTTGATTCCAAATCACTGTTCTGAGTATGAACATGACTAATGTATGACTGCACTGAGCGACTGTTGCCTTGGGAAGAGGATCTGCCTCAAATGTTGATCTGTCATTTTCACAATATATGCAGAAGTAGACACACTTGCTGGTTGTCTCTTCAAAGCCTCCAATCTTATGTGATCCCAGGTTAACCCTGGCAATGGCACAAAGTGTTTAATTGCAAACCTGTCCATCAGGCAAGTTGATTCCACATCTCTCAATTTTTTTTGTTCTTTAATCAGCGGACCCAGGACTATATCCTGTCCAAAACACTTAAAATCCTGTTCTTTGCAGAGTAAAACTAGTTTATTATGAGGTAAGATGTCAGCAAGTGTATCATATGCTGACACAATCTTGTGCTTATTCTTGCCAGACCCAAGAGGACTGGTTACCTCTAAAGCATCCTAAAAAGGATCAAGACAAACGATTATGCCTCTGACTTAAAGAACATGTTTTTGTTATAATTTTGCCATGCCACACATCTCGCCAAACATCAACAGATTGAACACAATAGTATATATGTTTCTGCTGCTCCCTTACTGAATCAAACCAAAAGAGAATTTCAATGATTTGTTAAGTGGCACATATTGTGCAAAACACTCGTTGTCTGCCTCATTCTGCTTTAAACAAATTGGAACTGTAGAGATCTTCACCATTCAAAACATCAATCACACCAGTTAAAGTGTGTCCACTTCTGGGACCTAAAGTGCACATAGCTTTTCTTTCAATCTGAATAGCACATTGACTGGCTAATATCATGTATTTCTTAAAAATCATCAACTATTGCTAGTATTACAGATGATGGAAGTAGCAATTTGGCTGGCAATTTCAGATAAAAATGGGCTACATGTCTTAAGAACAGGGTTTCATCTGCCCTTTCAGGGAAACGCTTTGCTCATTGCTTTCATTACAGGGAACACCAGGATGCAAAGAGTTGTGTTCAGTCAACTCACAAGTGTAGCAAAGATTTACAACTGAGTCAACCAGATGTTCCTCTAAGGAGTCCCTATGTCTTCTGGATAAACAGCTCTGGAAAAAATGAAAAGAACACTGCACCTTTCTCTTTCCTTTCCCAAAAATCTTTAAAGGAACATGTTGAGTGAGGAACAGAAGCGTTCAATTTGCGGTGGTCTCTTAATGTTATCATCAGTTGTAAATTATGTTCTGTAGCTCACAATTCAAACAAAATGTGAGTAAAACAAAAAGGTGCGTTGTTGATGAAAATAGATCACAGTTTTTTGTCACTGTCAAAATAAATGTAACAAAAATTGACTAAATATAAGGTGCAAAATAACACTGAAAACAATCTATGAGCAGTAATGGTTAACTGTGTTTCTCAAAGGCAGAACAATATGTTTAATTTACCTTGTTGGAAATTATGTCCATTGGTATAAACAGGTTCCTGGTGGGGTTCCTCAGTATGTTCTGAGTTACAGCTTTGGTGACAGCTCTCCTTCCTATGGGACAGGATTCTCCTCCAGTCGGTTCAACTCTAAATCCACATCAAAATTAG
>JACXGJ010010950.1:0-20842 GCA_016801105.1 Esox niger | reverse complement strand
TGAGTGTGTGCATGTGAGTGTGTGCATGTGAGTGTGTGTATGTGAGTGTGTGTATGTGAGTGTGTGTGAGGGAGGGAGTGTGTGTATGCAGTCACCCTGCACTCTCATGTTACTGAGTGCCTCCCTCCACCCCTCCTTCTCTCCACCCTTCGCCTAGTCTCCTCCACCCCTCCTCTTAACTCCACTCCCCACCTTCAACTCTCCTCCTCCACCCCCTTCTCCTTCAACTCTCCTCTAACTCTCTACTCCTCCACCCCTCTTCTCCATCTCTCCTCCACCTGTCTTCTACTCCTTCTCTCCTGTTAGTAATTTTGCAGACACACACATCAGAGTAACTTGACCATTACTTCTCATGATATCTCAATCCCTCGTCTCATAACCATCTTCTTGTTTTCACTCTATCCTTCCATACTCTTCCCTCTCCGTCTCTCCTTCCCTCCCTTTCTATTCTCCCCTTGTTCTATCTGTCCTCTCTCTCCTCTCCTACCATCCTTTTATATTCTCCCTGTCCTATCTGTTCTCTATCTTCTGCCTCTCTTTCTCTCCACTCACTTTTCTATTTCAACCCTTTTTCACATTGCCAAAGCCAGTGGAAAATAGGAACCTGAAAATAATTATAAATGAAAAGATTCTAAGTAAACATTGCTGTTTCAAAGGGATAAAGGCATTTCCAAGGCATATATTACAAGCTATTTACAGTGTCGCAACAATGTGCAAATGGTTGAAGTATGAATGACAAGGGAAAATACATAAAAGATGAATATTGGTTATGTTTGGTGATGTTGTTTGTCCTGCACTAGTTGCGTTTATTTTCAAAACAAAGGGTCGCAAAACGTGTTCACACATCGTAATGTTTTGTTTACATTAATGGGAGTTCATCAATGTTTGATTGATACAATTCATTGTGGGTCTGTGATCTGTGGCATGTATACTTTTTCAGACGATAACGAAGTGCAGCTCAGTTTCCACCTCATTTATTGGGCAGTGTGCAAATAGACTGTTTTTCTTAGAAGGCCTCTCTCAGTTGCAACGCCATGCTCACTAAGTCTGTGTCTGTGCAGGTGTCAGCCACGCTGGTCAGTTATTCTGCCACATTGTACTCTCTGTTTAGGGCACGGTAGGGCTCCAACTAGCTTTTCAGTGTATTAAATAGTTACTTTATGATTTCTTAATATTTGTTTGGGTCTATCTGTTTTGCTGTTCTGTTTGGTTTAATGAACATAGCCATAAGTGGGGCTGGTTTCGAAGGCTCGTCTCTAGGTTTATTCTCTTGCCCTCTTTTCCCCTCTCCCTCCCATCCTATATCTTCTTCCCTCTCTCAAATCTTCTCTCTTTTTCTTTCTTTTCTCCTCTCTCCTCTCGTTTGCACACTCTTGCTCAGTGCACTTCATTTCGCTCTGACTGCAGGCAGTCTTTGCAGTGAAAAGCCTTTATAAGACTGTCCAGACTGCTCACGGTGCATCCTTCTATATGAGAGCAGACAAACACCATGGACTGTTGGGCCAAATCTACACATCCCAGGGTCTGCATAGTCACACACACGGTCACACACACGGTCACACACACGGTCACACACACGGTCACACACACGGTCACACACACGGTCACACACACACAGTCACACACACGGTCACACACACGGTCACACACACGGTCACACACACACAGTCACACACACGGTCACACACGGTCACACACGGTCACACACACAGTCACACACACACACAATGCATGTTCACACGTCCACCCATGTGGTATCAAGTCCCATCTCCAACTGAAACACTGGAGAGTTGAGGACAATGGGCCTGGCAGTTAGCCAAAAAGAGGGGAGAATGGTTGGGAGGAGGGCAAAGGAGAGTGAGGGAGGGAGGGAGGGAGGGAGAGAAATGGTGAGAGGGGGTGAGGAGAGAGAGGCAGAGATTCAGCCCACTGACTCATATCCTTCCCATCTGACTCTGCTCCAACAGTGATGTAATGCTCTTGGCTTCCCTCTCTCCCTCCCTCCCTCCCCCACGCACCGACCCTCCTTCCCTGCCTGCCCGCCCTCTAGCCTTTCTCCTCTCCTCCTTTTCTCTCATTCTCTCCCTCCCGCCCTCCCTCTCGGTTCTTCCCTGATCTGACAGTGGTGTACTCTCCTGAGCTGGGTGTAGTCACCGCTAACTCTGGTAGACACAGCAGCGTAAAACGTTCAGATGTAACCAAAACAGCCGAGGGCCAAGTTCCAGACGCTCGGGAGACGGTGGTGCGAGTCACCATGGGAACGGAGGTAAACACAGGGAGAAACAACGTCCTCAAACAGCTTGCAGCTGCCTGGCTTGCAAAGTAAACACTAGACAGGACCTGCCTCTGATTTACTGCCTTTAATCACTGGCTGGGAGGATAGAGCCCCAGGGTTTGGACCAAGGAAATAATACCAATCTGATCAAATAAATCAGTGCTAATGGCTTACAACACTGGCTGACTTTTATTAGCCGAGAGAAGAGTGGGGAGAAGGTGGAGTAGAAGAGGAGATATGACAGGAGGAGGAAGAGGAGGAGCAGGAGGATGAAGAGCAGGAGGAGACGAGGTACTCGAAATATCCCGACAGGTTCAATACGGATGGCAGATTCCAATTCTACCAGTCATCCATCATCATTAGAAATCAGTCTCTTCCTCATCTCCTGATCCCTCTATACTTCTCTTCTCCTCCTGATCACTCTATACCTCTCTTCTCCTCCTGATCAATCTATACCTCTCCTCTTCTCTTTCTGATCACTCTCCTCTTCTCCTCCTGATCACTCTATACCTCTCCTCTTCTCCTCCTGATCACTCTATACCTCTCCTCTTCTCCTCCTGATCACTCTATACCTCTCATCCTCTCCTCCTGGTCCCTCTCCTCCTGGTCCCTCACCTCCTGGTCCCTCTCCTCCTGATCCCTCTCCACCTGATCCCTCTCCTCCTCTCCTCCTAGTCCCTCTCCTCCTGGTCCCTCTCCTCCTGGTCCCTCTCATCCTGGTCCCTCACCTCCTGGTCCCTCTCCTCCTGGTCCCTCTCCTCCTGGTCCCTCTCCTCCTGGTCCCTCTCCTCCTGGTCCCCTTCCTGTCCTCCATGCTGTGGTATTCCCGTGTTTCCCCAGAGTATGGGTATATCTAAGCGGTGCGTGCGTGTGTGTGTGTGCGTGTGTGTGGGTGTGTGTGTGTGTGTGTGTGCATGTGTGTGTGTGTGCGTGTGTGCATGTGTGCGTGTGTGTGCATGTGTGTGGGTGTGTGTGTGCATGTGTGTAGTGGCCCCAGGGCAGAGATGACAGAGGCCTGCTGGAATGAGGGAACAGGGCTTGGGCGTTCCTCTATTAAACCCACTGCAGTACACAATGAGCTCATCTTAATTCAGGTCAGATGTACATCCTGCTGCTTCTCCCTCTCATTTAGACGGCCTTGTCTCCTATGCCGTGTCACCCCCACTCTCTTCACCTCTACCTCCCTCCCCCCTCCCTCTACTGAACCCCTCTCTTTCCCTCCCTTGCTGCTGTGGTACATTCTGAGGTCAGGTCACCACACTAGTTTCACACCTCCATGTCCGCAGGCCAGCAGCTGGCGGGGTTCTGACACGGGACAGTGGGGTCAGAAGGTCAACATGTGCATTGTCTGCGATCCCTGTGAAACGTTATATTGTTAACACACATAGGGCTCTGCTCAAAAGTAGTGTGCTATGTAGTGAATAGGGTGTCACTTTCACAAGTTCTGTGGCAATTCAGTTCCCTGCTCTGTTCTGAAAATCACTTCCCTTTCTGTAGCCTTATCTCCCAACTGTGTAAATGCAAGCTAATTGTAACAGTAACACAGAAAGAGCCGCAGTGGCATCCAGAGGTCAGAGGTCACAAGGTCAGATGAAGGCCAAGGGAAACGTGCAAAAAGCCAATTCCATTAGTCACTTTGACCCCCCCCCCCACCGCCACTCAGCCCACACTCTGGTACCAACATGCGCAATTGTGAGCAGGCTAACAATGGCTTCTGCTGTACTGTTCTACCTACTGACAGCTGTGTTTTAGACCTTAAACAATATGAGCGCCTGCTAACACTTATAGATAGAATCTATTTTTGGAAAGAAACCATTGGTTACCCATTGGTTCTTTCAAAATCAACTGGAGCCTCTTGAGCTTTCTTCAACTGTTGTACTCTGTCAGAACCCCAAAATATACTTAATATACTGTCTTTAAAACCACTTGTGTTCACTCCAGTAGTTTTAAACAATGTAAACATTAACAAACCATTTATAGCCCACATAAAAATTTTAATATTGATAAATATATTTTAAATTAATGTACTTGCAACCACATCTGTGTGTATCTAGTAGTAGTATTTTACTCCGTTAGCTTTTTACTAAAAGAGAGGGGGGGTGACCAATTTGTCATTTTTCTATGCTCTAAAGAAACAGTCTGTCTTGGTTATCAAACAGTTGCACCTGGCCCACACATTATTAAGGAAACAATGAAAAATAATTATTCTGGGTTTTGGGCAATAAAGTGGAGATTTTGTTGAGACTGTACAGTCGCCGCCATAACTTATTTCTTTCAATACTTTTATTTACATTAGGAAAAGAGAGGGAGTCAGGTGAAGTGAAGACACAGAGGTGTCTTCTCAAACAGACAAAAAGGAGGAAGGAACCCTGAACCACGGGTCCGCACAGGCTGAAGTGCTTGATACAAGTTCCTTGTAAGTGAATCATTCTTCAAGCACCTTAACAGTTTACACCTTAAATGTTGCTTGTCATGTTTCAACAGGCAATGGGTCAATAAGGATTTGTAAACTACACCAAGCCTGGTTACCAGTCTCCTTAGCTGACATTCCCTGTCAGTAGAAAAGTGTCAGGCAAAATATGTTGGTACCAGGGCTAGGCTAGTCCAGCAAGGTTCTAAATATGTTGGTACCAGGGCTAGGCTAGTCCAGCAAGGTTCTAAATATGTTGGTACCAGGGCTAGGCCAGTCCAGCAAGGTTCTAAATATGTTGGTACCAGGGCTAGGCTAGGCCAGCCAGGTTCTAAATATGTTGGTACCAGGGCTAGGCTAGTCCAGCAAGGTTCTAAATATGTTGGTACCCGGGCTAGGCTGGTCCAGCAAGGTTCTAAATATGTTGGTAGCAGGGCTAGGCTGGTACAGCACGGTTTAAAATATGCTGGTATCAGGGCAAGGCTGGTCCAGCAAGGTTCTCGATTTAGAGAACTGCACAGATTATTAGGAAATGTGAATACTTGTATAGATGAAAAAGGAACCCACAATCAAATTATCATTCATCTCAACAGTTATGGTACCGGATAAGTGCATATACCACCCATTATAATTTACAGACAAGATCTGGAAGAAGTTAGGGTTAACGACAGGGTTCCTCTCCTTGGGGAATTTTCTGGCCCAACGCTCTAGACCAGTGGTTCCCAACCAGGGATACTAGGACCCCTGGGGATACTTGAAAAAACCCATGACACCATAGGTACTCCAAGCAGTGCAAAATCTTTTAGGGTACAGTAACTGAAAAAGGTGCCCCTGTGTAAGGCTCAGGTGAAAGACAGGCCGTGGTCTCAATGGGACTCCTTCACCCACATTCATAATAATAGCCCGACCCGACATCATGAGAAAACAAAGTACCTTGTTTTCTCATACCCTGCCCAGAGGATAAGCGTGACAAGGAGGACAATGTTAGCATCTATTTCAGTAGTAAACTTCCCCCTTTTGAACCAGAAAGAGGCCGACCACAAGACTCTGATGCCTGTCCTGAGCAAGAGGTGTGAACATGAACATGCATCTGAAACTACATGGGAACGAAATGCTCACAGTCATTTCCTTTACTGCTCTTTACCTCCTGTTGCACCACGTTTCATATTGCAGAGATGCATAGTGACTTAAACATCTGTCTATCATCTACTGAGCTGATGATCATGATACTCTGAACTCTCCTTGGCTTTGTATTATGTACTATCGTTGCAAAGTTAAAGAAGCTGTCAATACGTTCTTTACAGTTGTTTTACTGATATCGCTATGGATTCCAGGAATAAGGAGGAAGAAGCAGGATTTGTCTTTCTGTTTGAGAACAGAACTATAGTTTGCAAACCAACTGTAGTGTTGGTTTGCAAACTATACCAAGAGACAGACATCAACAGACCAACTGTAGTTCTTAACAGACCAAGAGACCGACATCAACAGATCAAGTGTAGTACTTAACAGACCAACAGACAGACCTCAACAGACCAACTGTAGTTCTTAACAGACCAACACACAGACAGACATAAAACAATTTCATTACATTTTGACCCCAACAGACAAAGTTCGGGCCTCAAATGATACATTTTAGACCTCAAAAGACAAAGCAGAGACCAGAACAGATCAACTTTTAAATGTCTAATTTAGAAAAATGAATGAAACCACGTGAAACCTAAAGATGAATGGTGCTGTGCAAATTTCACATAAAGTCACAGGAAGAAACCAAATTTACTGTTCAATTACTAAGGAAGTGAAAGGCAAAGACTTACCACTACCGTACAATATATTTAGCAAGATTTCTAGGTTGTACTATTCAAAACTGTTGAAGCCATAGAAATAAAATTTGTATATAAAAATGTGAAAGCCATAAAAATATAATGAGTACATCTAGTCATTATATTTCTATGTCTTCTGCTTTATTCAATGGTAACAAAATATTACATTCCTGGTGAAAGAATTGTATGCCACAATTGAGGTGTAGTATACAGAAATGTAAAAAAGAGTATTATTTCACTGCGAAAATCATTAAAGAAAGTAAAAAACATTGAGCGAATGCATCACTAACTAGCCATGATTACAGCCAATTACAACGTTTAACAAGAGGGAACCAAAACAAACAATAAGAACTTGTCTGAACCAGCTTGAATTCCTGTATACGGAAAAATACCAAAGGACGGATTCCTGTGTATAAATAGGAGGTTGGTAGATGAATAAACCTTGAATCACATCATTCAAAGCACATCATTCAAAGCTGGTTGTTTCCAGGTTCACTGAGCTGCATGGAAGTTCATTGGGTTTCATTCATAATGTAGCCTACTCATCCAACCCTGCTGATATTGGTGCCAGTGCTATTGTCCTACTCACACACCTCCCTCTTCTGGGAGTCAAAAGGTTGAGGTTTTGCTGCAATGTTGTATCTATCTGGGTTGACTGGCTGTGTCTAACACATTTAGCCCTGACATAACTCAGGTCCAGATGTTTACAATTCAAAATGCAGAGAGCATTGCAATACGCTGGACAGCCTTCTGCCTTTGTGTGATATGATAGCCGTGACATTGTGATCTGCTCTGCGAAGGCCTGCTTTTAACACTGCTGTGTGGCAGTGGTGCTCCCATAGAGATTCATCCCAGGGACTCTACTGTCAGAGAGAAGAGAAAGTGAGAGAGCGGAGAGAAAGAGAGGGGGATAGAAAGAGAGAGGAAAGGAGATGGAAGAGAAAGGGGGGGTGAAGGGAGAGTCAGAAGGAGGAAGAGGGAGAGAGAGAGCGGGGGGACGCTGTCCTCCTCAGGTTACAAAGCTGCATGCCCAGTTCAAACCTAAAGTAAATGGACTTGAGGAAAGCCAATCTTAATTGATTCCAAGCCTCAAAGCTCTTTAGTAAACATTGTGGAGCAATGAAAACGACTTGTTATCCTAATTCATTGGACGCTCCATGCCTCGCCCTCGGCAGAACTCAAAAACCAGATGGGGGCCAGGCCGGATAGGATTAAAACCTTTCTGCGCTGGCTTGCTGATTTCTCTTTCCTCAGCCAAATCTCTGCTTTCTGATGGAGTGAGGCAGCGGTTTGACGAGGGACGAGTGTGTCAAGATTAAGCTTTAGCAACAATAATGACAACAACAAGAATGAGGTACAAGATCAGGTTGCAACTGCAAACTAAAACATGGAACACACTGGTAAATAACTGCTGCACTGTACAGGAAGCTGTATACCGCCCATCTATTTCCTATCAGACGTTTGACAGCAGGAGTCACTTGCAAACCGATCAGGCGCCACACTGAGGACAACAGGGCAGTTTTTTTGTGTCAAGCATACTTTAGGAACCCCATTCACCTCCAGTGCCTACATCTGTTGTGATGACACAACACCCTGTCTGTGTATGTTGCCCTGCCAACCAGTGTGTGCTGTTAGCCTAGCAGAGCAGCAGCCATGGTGGGAACAGGAAGTGCCTGTGGTGAGACCCCATGCACAGAAAGACAGAGGGATGAATGGAGGCACTAGTTGCCCCTGATGATTTCCGGTGGAGAAGCTGAGGGGTTTCCTCGACCCCTTTTCCCGCTTCTGTTTCCTGTTCTCTCTCTCTCTCACTCTCTCTCTTTCTCTCACTCTTTCTTTCTCCCGCTCTACTCTTTGATCTCTGCACTCTCTCCCTCTTGGTCTCAAATCGAATCCGAATCCCTTTAAACCAGAGGTGTACACAGTACAAAGTAAAGGTACTCTACGGGGTTCGGCTGTGCTCACCTCTTCAGGGAAGTATCTAATTAAGATTAAGTAACCAGATTAATGGAGTTTAAAACGAACCGCTGATCAGTTTAATATAAAGGAAAATTATCTGTATAGAGTGTAAATGATCAACTAAGGTCACTGGTTAGCTATGAACTCTGTTGACATGGTCATTTAGCTCTTCTTTAGGATCTTCCCAAAACTAGTTGAACACAGCCAAGTACTTTTACTTTGTGCTAATTTCACCACTGCTTAAAAAAAATGTTTGTGCAAAAAAATGTTTGTGCAGAGTGTGCATCCAGGATGCACACTCTGTCTCCGTGTGATTCAGCTGGTATAGATGTTAGTGTTTCCTGTGTCGTGTGAGGAGACTCCATGATGTTTGTTGTGAACAGCAGGCCCCTACTACCGGGTAATAGTCACCCCTCAATCGCACAGCCAGTGGACAGCAAAAGTAGGACAGATGTGTCACCATGAATGGGGCCAATTCCATTTAAATTCCAGCCAATCAAAACCAAACACCAGATTCCAATTCCAAACTGAAAGGCATTAAAAGGAATTTCAATGTTTTCTTCCTACACTGCCTGATTCATATCCTCCATCAGCATAACAGTCAGTGTTTATGATTATTCAATACTGAAGATCAATTTAAAGGTCTTAACTTTTTCAACAAAATGGGTGACGTAGTACACAAATGGGTGACGTAGTACACAAAGGGGTGACGTAGTACACATAGCGGTGACGTAGTACACAAAGGGGTGACGTAGTACACAAAAGGATGACGTAGTACACAAAGAGGTGACGTAGTACACAAAAGGATGATGTAGTACACAAAGAGGTGACGTAGTACACGAAGAGGTGACGTAGTACACGAAGGGGTGACGTATTACACGAAGGGGTGACGTAGTACCCGTGAGCACCATCTTTACAAGTTATACAAAATCGTCCATGCTTGTGACAGGTTGCTCCACTTCAGGTTTCTCCACAGGTTTCTCATTCAAATGAATTATTTCCAAACATGTGCCATCCACCAACTCTATTTGGTTGAAGTGTTATTTCTATGTAAGTCTCTTTGTGACAGAATTTGCAGTAAATATTTCTAAACCAGCTGCAGTGTTCTTCCACCAGGGCCAAGTCACCAATCCATTCTCCAGAGTAGTGTCACCACACTACCTTGGCAAATTCAGAACAAGCCTAAAACAGACCGGTTAAAAAACAGCCTGTTTGGCCAATGAAGAAGATGCATTCATCAGAGTCTACTGGAGGATAACTTTCAGCACACACAACAAAAAGATTATATTCTGATTATCTCAATGACAAAATGTTTCAAAAGTAAAAATGTGTGTGGTAGAATAATTGGACCAAACTAAATGTTCTTCAGTGTACTAAACAACCAGTGGTTTATGCACGTGGAAAATGACTTCTGAGACAATTTTCAATGTTATATACTAGATCATTGCAAATGAAGTTCAGAATGACAGATTTGATGGTATTTGATATCAAAAGACCTTCATAACTAAACTGAAAGTAAGTGCCATATTTGGAAAAACAAAAACATGTTTATTTGGGGTTTATTTGACCGGGACATTGCTCAACTTATCTGTGTATGAGCCAGATTAAGGCAGCTGGCGATTTTTCAACTCTAGTCGAAAATACTGAAGTCATTATTCTTCTCTGAGCTCGTCTCCAGCGAGGTGGGGGGTCCAGTCTTAGATGACAGGTAAAGCCAGGTAAAGCACATCTGTCTCTCAGTAAATGTATATCTATCTCTCAGTAAAGACATGTCTGTCTCCCAGTAGACTTGTCTGTCTCTCAGTAAAGCTATGTCTGTCTCTCAGGAAAGCTATGTCTGTCTCTCAGTAAAGACATGTCTGTCTCATTACTAGCAGACAGTGATTGCTTCTCCTCCAACTCAAGAGGATGAAATTCCACCCTTGTCCTCTCTTGTACAAAGAGATGGGTGTCAGTCAGGCTTACTGATGACTCCCACATCCAATATTCACCAGACATGGGTCAAAAATGGCACCCTATTCTCCACATAGCGCACTACTTCCGAAGTGCATTCCTCCGATATAGTGCACAATGTAGATAGAAGGATGCCATTT
This sequence comes from Esox niger, assembly GCA_016801105.1. Taxonomy (NCBI): domain Eukaryota; kingdom Metazoa; phylum Chordata; class Actinopteri; order Esociformes; family Esocidae; genus Esox; species Esox niger. Next base: position 10,285 of record JACXGJ010010950.1, on the reverse strand, counting down.
GGAACACACACCGGCTCTTCTTTCAGTGGTAAATCTGACTGACTGGACAGTGGCTTGCTTAACACAAAGCCACCTGAACACAAACACCAGTTTCACACTGACATACTGCATATGCACTGCATAGTGTCATTCCAGTTCTAGGCTGAATGTTTAACGATAGCTGAGAGTGAAAGAGAGATACGGGGAGAAATAAGACAGAGGGAGAGAGAAGGACAGTTAGAAAACGGAGAGAGAGAACAATGTACAACATGAAATAGGATTTGATTGTCAAAAAAAAAAAACATGGTAATTGCATGTGCTTCAGGAAGGAGGTTGTCCAGTCTGGGATTCTCCAGGCATGTACAGTATGAGCAGGATGACTGTCACTGAGCTGAGGCTACACAGACTGGAGGACTACGCCTGGCCGGCTCTCCTTCAACCCACTTCCCCCTACATCAAGACTATCAATGAGAGCCCTGGGCTTGCATGTCCGCAGACGCGCGGCTCAGTCACTCCTTTCTCTGACACGAAGAGAGATAGAAAGGAAAAGCGAGAAAGAAAGGGAGAAAACGGCACGAATGTAAGAGGGAGTTCTGGTGGGGGGGGGGGGTAATTGCACAATGAAGGCGTTCCTCCCCGACACGCTGATATCTCCCCACGGGCCTGGGCCGAGGGGTTCATTGCGTCATGGTGAGGCACAACACCGACGTTCCAGAGGCCACTGATGCCTCAACGTCAAACTCCCATCTGGATGTGTACAGGAACTGGCCTTAACGTTCACAGGAATTTTGCACTTTTCCAAATGTCTATTTAACCGGTACAGTAAGAAGCCCGACTGCAGGATAATTGAGGATGAACTCTCCCTCTGACGCCACAATCATGAACACTGTTCGTCAGCGCGTAGAAATTTGCACATTGAATTCACACATTTCCCACTTAATTAAGTCCCTTCCCTGTTTTCAAGAAGCTGCGTGACGTACATTTCCATTTCAGAAGGGATGAAAGTGTGTCTGAAAACAGGAGAAGTGGTGCTGCGTGATCTTCTTCTCATTGATATTTTGGAACATGAAATGCTAGACCGTTGTAAAACCAGCAGTGGCTGGACATGGGCTATCAGAGATGACCTCATCTCAGCCAGTCCCCTGGGACCTTCTTCTCATGCTCTGCTGAAACACACACTCAGTCAACAGCTACACGAATCGCCTCGTCGGTCAAACACAGACACACGGATTTGTGAACACAGAAGCGTATTCCTTAGGCCTCATCTACATCCTCTTATTACTCCAAATGTTCCCACTCACACACACACGCAGACACACAGACACACACACATACACACACAGGTTTATTTTTCTCTCCTTGTGGGGAACATAAAAGGTAACCCTAACCCTAACCTCAGTAATCGAACCTTTACACCTAAAATGAACCTTGCACTAAAACAAGGCTGGGCAAAACCAAATGGGGCCAGTGAGACCATTCAATGTAATAAAATGTAATCAATTCTGTACGTTCGGTGGTACATATCCACTAACCGGCCACTTCATTATGTACCCATCCACTTCAATCTTTGACGTGTTTTGTTTTAGAGGTGCCCTTCTATCCAACGCAGCTCAAGTCTTGCCATTCTCCTCTAGACTCTCACAATGACAAGGTGCCTGGATAACGTGCTGTACTGTCGGTTACGAACTCAGTAGGAACGACAGTCTGCATCACATCTGGTGCTGAAGATCCCGTGGTGTAATTGGACCAGAGAAAAGAGGTGGCGGTACCGTACTTGACCCAGGTCGAGCGTTAGTCGGGTCACCTGGGCGTGTTTATGATGTGGTGCTAGTTGGTCCAGACAGCCTCACCCTATCTGCCTGTTGGTGGAGGGAGCCTGGGTGATGACCGAGCTGGACTGTGGCGACGGCAGGGCCTGCTGGATCACTATGCCACCGTCGTGGTTCCCCATCCGAGAGTGATGCTGCTGACTCTGGCCATGTAGAGAGATGTTCTGGGCGGGGGGGAGAAGGGCGAGGACATGTCGTTACAAGGCACACCTCGCTCAGTGTTCATCACACACACTCAAGCAGCAGTCAGTGAGAGAAACATTGCCGTGGTGCCTGAGCTGGCCTGAACTCAAAACAACCTCTCGTGTTTGTTTGCCTCACACTATGCCTCGCGTTGCACACCGCAGTCGTGCCGAGACTCGCCTCCCGGTCCGGCTGACTCAGCACAACTCCTCCACCTTAAACCCCACTTCAGGTTGGTAAGGCTAGACATGGCGTGGACGACCTGGCTGACCCCCTAACCGCCTCCAGAACCACCCAGACCCAGACGTCAGCAGAGCTACAGCCCACGGCGTGTCACCCCCAGACACCCCAGACACCGACAGGCAGTCTGATAGACACACACGCTAGCCGGGTAATGGACTGTAGAGTATATGGTGTCACATGGAAAGGCTCCTTAACATTGACCCATAATGCATCACACAGTAACCACTACCTGTCCAGTAACCACACTGAGGTCAGCGACAATGTCTGCCCGGGCCACGTGTTTCAAACACCTGACCACTGTCTAGGTCTGACTGAATGACTGTGTGTCTGTCTGTTTGGCTGGCATCTATCTCGGGCTGATCTTAGAGTCTTGAGGAGGAAATGTGACTCCCACCATCAGTGCTTCTGTTTCTCTGAGGGAGATGAAGTGCGGAGCTGTTTGAAGTACAGCTGGCTGGGGGCAATCTGATCTCCTGCTCTCTCACCTGTGGCAATCAGGTCACAGTCCTTCAACAACCTTCTGCCTGCCTGCCTCCCTGCCTGTCTGTCTGTCTGTCTCTGTCTGTCTGCCTGCTGGTTGGTAAGGACTGTGTGTCTGTTATGGGTGTTTCAGTCAGAGAGTGTATACTGCAGACACCGGATCAGAGTGCATGTGGTGGCTGGAGGAATGACGGCTGATGACAGTGCAACATGAATGGGACTACCCATAACACACCTGGGGGATACCCATAACACACCTGGGGATACCGATAACAAACCTGCCAGCCTACATCTGTATGTTCACGCGGGTTTCCCTATGATCACACTCAGACGCGGAGCAGAGCCCACAGCATTGTGTCTGCTTCAACAGGCTGGTTTTGGCAGGAAAACAGGTTGTCAGACCCCATGACAAAATCACTTTAAGCATCCCACATTTAACCAGCCACCTTGATTCACATTAATAGTGTTCGCAATGCGCACAAACAGGCTGCTAGGCACACATATTCGTGTTTCTTAATGTTCATTCTGTTTTCTGTCTTCTCCCGTTTGGAAGCATGTTCCAGAGCATGTATTGGATAAGAAGGCTAGCTTCCTCACTTCAGTAAGCAACAAGCAAGCCTGAGGATCTTTCCTTTTCCTGGGGTTAAGGGGTGCAAAGTCTAGACTGTGCAGGTGGGCAAAGCAAGACAAGGCCAGTGTTTTGTGGTTGCACTACTGTATCATCGTTTTATTTCCTTTATTGAATTTATGCAAATTAGGCACATATAATTTTCTTACAAATCAATTCCAGATGCCACAAGAAAAGTCAAGAAGGTACAAGTGCATTTTAAGGAAAATAAAAGTGACAATAAATAGGTTTAATATGTGTTAATATCGTTTGGAGTATCTTATACCGTTCTCTAACTGTAACATTTGTTAAAAGTGTTTACAGACCATTGACTAATTTCTGAGAGTATTTAGTTTAGTGTCTTACTCTCATTTTTTCTACCTGTTTGTTGTCCTCTTCTTCCTGGGCCTTCCGGAACTCCTGCTCTATAGAACAGTCCAGCTCGCTGAACAGTCCCACTTCTTCACAGTTTTTCAAGAAGCGTGTTGGGGTCGGCGTCTGGTCTGGAAAACAACAGAGTCAAAAAAGGCTGGCTTTGTCAGGAAAACAGATTTAAGAACCAGATTCAATAAGGTAAAATGTAATATAAACATAGTTTAAAAAAAATAAACCTCAATTAAATTTTTGACAGCTAGCTCTGAGAGAGATACGTAACACAATATTTTGCAATGTTAACTGACAGGATGGTTTAATGGTAAAGAACATTTTCTGTTTTGAATTTCTGTTTTAAACTGATCAAAATGCTACACAGACATACAGTACATTTGCAAAGCTAATATACATTCTATATAGTGTGCAAAGCCACTCTTCTTCGACAATAGACAGAAATACTACTCTCACTCGTGACATTTCAGTTAACGAAGTCCAGACCCCACCTGCATAGTGGGGGGGCTCATTTGTTCTGTTCAGTCAGGCAGTGTGTCTCAGCTCTGCTTCAGGGGGGTAGAGAGGCCAGAGAGACCGGATCATGTTTCAGACAGTCCAAGGCGATTTTAGGATCAAGTCGATTTCAAAGGCTAAAAGCTAAAAGCATACTCCACCACAGAATGTTTAGCCATTCTGGCTAGACTGGGGATTGACTCAAATTTTCAACATGGTTCACCCAAAATATAATTGTGACCAAACCCAGTTTGGCTTTCCCCATCGGGAAGGTTAGAGCGTACCTCGTCTATTAATTTGTTTTTTCACAAAAAACTTGACCGCGGACCCAATATCCAACTCCAGACAAGTGCGATGACATGCTAAATCAACCCGGCTGTTTGAGGAACCGAATACATTTTGGTAAAATGAGGTCTGTTTGGGTCTTACATATCAGAAATAGGGGAAAATAGCTCGGTTTGGTCTAAATCTCTCCCTGTGACAAGTTGAAGTTGTGTTAACCTTAAACGGGAGAGTCTGACTGGGTGACTTATGGTCATCGACTCCCTCACATCACGGGCTGAGAGGTCCGAGGTCTCATTAAGAGAAATGATCAGAGTGAACCATAACTCAGACGGGGGGGGGGCACTTACTGGGCTAGTCCAGAAACCTGATCCTACCGGTCTCAGAGGGTAAATAATAAAGAAGAAACAACCTCCGTCAGCATCAGCTGAGCACGTAAACGCGCGCTCGCACAAACCAACGTGCACACACGTGAACACACATGTACTTATGCACAAACACCCACCCACACACACACACTGGTTCACTGTTGTAGGCCTATGGGTAGGCACGAGGGGCCAGGAATGATGACTTAGCCTTGGGGTTGACACTTACAGGGGCTGGACGTGATCTATAAATCACATGTTTCTCTGAACTATGTATCAATATGTCAGACCCAACCCAGCCAAGATCCTACCCCTCCATCCTCTCCAGACTGTCACAGATAGACAAATGAGATCTTTAGAGGAGGACAGAAAGCCAGCTGCACAATGCAGGAAAACATTGATCTTAACTTCGAAAAACAGACAAACATGAATAATTCGGGAATGTCAGTGTATTTTTGCACTGCTGAGCTTTGTAGAGACACCAGGTAGGGATTGGGTTCACACAAATGTAGGGATTAGGTTCACACGAATGTAGGGATTAGGTTCACACAAATGTAGGGATTAGGTTCACACAAATGTAGGGATTAGGTTCACACAGGTATAGGGTTTAGGTTCACACAAATGTAGGGATTAGGTTCACACAAATGTAGGGATTAGGTTCACACAAATGTAGGGTTTAGGTTCACACAAATGTAGGGATTAGGTTCACACAAATGTAGGGATTAGGTTCACACAAATGGAGGGACTAGGTTCACACAAATGTAGGGATTGGGTTCACAGAAATGTAGGGTTTAGGTTCACACAAATGTAGGGATTAGGTTCACATTAATGCAGGAAATAGATTCAGCCAAATGTAGGGATTAGGTTCACATAAACGTAGGGATTAGGTTCACACAAATGTAGGGATCGCTTTAATACAGATGTAGTGTTGTGTTATGTTAAAGCAGCTGAGGTCCTGCAGGGAAATGAAAAGGACCACAAAAGATACATAAGACACACCAGGGTGGGCATTAATACATTAACTCGAATAACTCAGTCATTCGATAAAGTGAATTTCAATCCCCGAATGAACCTGAACAGGCCACCCCACTCTGATGTACTACTGTACAGTTTCCAACCTGAGCTTTGAACAGTACGCGCCTGGTTGACCGAGAATGACTGGTCACTTTCTGTAGGCGGCTTCGAATACACTCATTTATTCTAGAACAACGTTGAGTGACTGAGGAGAAATGGACAGGAGTTCTGTTTGTGTCCCAAATGGCCACTGTTCCCTACGTAGTGCGCTATCTCTTCACCATATCCCTTAGAGCCCACATCAAAAGTAACCAACTTGAGGGTGCTAGCTGGGCTGCTTAGAGGCAGAGGCGTAGGGAAGACGTCCCTCACCTGATAACATGTTGTCATTCTTTATGGAGGAAAACTTCAGGGTCATCTCATGCTTGTGACGGTGAATCATCAGATGGTCCTCCGTGGGGAAACGCTGCAGCACACAGTTTAGTTATTTGTATCTCATTTATCATTTGTACAGTTTAAAACAATTTAATTATTGTTATTAGATTAACTTTATAATTATTGGATTTTTGGATGTACTGTTGCTGGAAAAACCTTGGTAAAAAAAACTATTTAAAAGTGCAAAGTAATCTCAGAGGATGATTAGATGTGCTCACAAACCACCAGACATGTATAGATTTGTTATAGTAGATACTCTTATTCTTATTTGTTAGCATTGGTTTTCACCCAGTGTAAAAAAGTGTTGTTAACCTCTGGTACATAGGTCCATCTTCACATTAGGAACAAATAGGCCTCTAGAGTCTGCTATGATGGAATTTCCACCATTTTGAATTGTCTTAATAACACCTAAATGATACTCCTCTGGGACAGAATTAACAATTTGCACGTAACTGAAGTGTTGGATCTATGGGCAATGTTCTAACATAGATCAATTTTTCCAGAATACTACAACAACAACAAAAAAACGTGGACCAATTAACTAACATGTAAATGCCTATAAATCAGGGTAAGGATCTTAACAGAACTTGGTGAAAGTGTTCCCAACAATGGTAAGACATCACGTATGCGAGCACTTTCACCTTGACCACACGGTGGCGCTGTGTATAACGGAAATGTGGGCGTAAAGTGGGGAGACAACATGCACGCTCTGGTATACAGTCTTATCAAACCTTACAATGTGGATCAGTAATAATGTCACAGAAGTAAGGGAGAGAGCTGAAATCGTATAGTCTTCACAAGGTTAAATGTGATCAATGCCCAGACGCAAGACACAGAATGCATTTAATCTGAATTTAATCTGTTGGTATGAGCCTTATTGTGCTGAAGATTAGATAGGACTGTATTGATATACAGTATGTAATTGATAATATAAATATTGAATATTGAGTGTAGCTCTGGGCCCTATCATGATGGTGACATGGGGGATAATAATTTTATGAAATGATGGAAAACTTTTATTATTGAAAATGGACTCTACTGATTATTATTAGCATTAAAACGCTACATTAACACAATGCAACCTAACACTAGCCATGCTAGCTATTCAAGTCCTATGAGGAGTATGTTGTTAATTTAAAACAATATCACCAAAGGATATTGTGTCCCACATTTCAAACAGCATTGCCAGTTAAGGACAAAACAGCCAGTGTATATAAGTGGAGAGAATGAACACATCTAACAAGGCAACCATGGGGCTAATTTCAATGGATGCAAAAGGAAGAGTAGATGATTGTGGCCTCTGTGAAACATTATCCTGTGATGAGCTATCATCACCTCCTTGCCATTTCCTCCCCCCTCCTCCATCCAGTCCCTGTAACTTTACCACCCCTCCCCCTCCTCCATCCAGCCCCCCACCTATACCTCCCTCCCCCTCCTCCAACCAGCCTCCCTAACTTCACCTCCCTTCCTCAGCTCCATCCAGTCACGATACCGTCGCTTTCTTCCCTCCCTCTCCTTCATCCCTCTCCTCTAACCATCCCACCCAACTTCAACCCCTCCTCCATCTGACCCTCTATTTTCACCTCCCTCCCCTCCATCCATTCCTCCAAAATTTCCTCATCTCCGAATTTTCCATCCAGTCCCCCAACTTCATCCCCCTCCTCCATCCAGTCCCTGTGACTTTAGCTCTCCTCCCTCCTCCATCTACCCCTCTACCTTTACCTCGCTCGACGGTCCTCGTTCATCCAATCCCCTAACGTCCCCACCCACCCTCCCTCCCTCCATCCAATCCCCACCCACCCTCACTCCATCCAATCCCCTCCAACTTCACTCCAGCCCTCGCAACTTTACCTCCCTGCCTCCACTCCGTGAATCATTTCCAGTAAAAGTCAGTAATATTTTATATGGTATTTCAAAAAATTACGTTTTTTATATGATATTCAGACATTCACTCATATTTCGTAAAATACTGTGATATTTTGAATAATATTGAGTGTGAATTCCAGGAACAAAGCATGCTTGATTAATTAAATGAAATATTGCACACAGGGAAACAAATCACTGTGACTTTTGTGGTTGTACATGTACAGTCAGTGAAATTGTTGGTCTTGTTTGGTAAACATTTATTTTCTTTAGCAATATATTTCCCCATGTAGAGATTGTAAACTACCTGAGAGTTTCAGATTGAATATGAGGAATCTACAACAGACGTTATAGATGATATGTGCTATGCTTAATTACTTCATAAGATATCTACACAGTGTAAAGCCTTTGATCAATAGAAAATTGGGACGGACATGGCCTGACATCATCAAAGCTTTTTTAGGCCGTTTTTTAAACTTGCAGCAAAAAGCTTCCTTTTTTTACAGCTAGAATTTCTCTGGAAGTGGCCGCAATTCCGTTTCTCTTAATGTGAAATACAGAAACCAACGGCTTAAGCTCCCTCTGCATTCTCTTCAAGTTACAAATATTCACACACATATACACACACACACACGCACACACAAACACACACACAGACACACACACACACACACACACACACACTGAAAGACACCTAAGTCCTGGCACTCACCTGAGAACAGCCATGGGCACTGCACACAAACGGCCTTTCCTGCTCAGAGTTCATCACTCTCGCCGACTCCACATAAAACTACACAACAAAAACGGGGAGAAGGACAGACAGAAAGGACAGGGGCAGAAGAAAGAGGAGAGTTTAGCTCACAGCACACTGGAAGACGTCTAGATCACAACTGACATAGTGCCTGAAAATAGGTAAGGTAAAAGTTATTTTCGGGCGTAGAAGATAGCAGAAGATAGCGTTCCACCCCCTGTGGGCGGTATCCGGGCGGTACCCAGGTGATCGCTACTTCACACGGGACGGCGACAGGACATGACATCAACAGAGGAGCTGTTACACCTTCAAGGCACGGCCCGGCTCGGATCGCACTATGTATCCGTTGGGGCCCCCCCCAACACCAACCGTCACCCACCCCAAGAGTCAAAGCCTCTCGTCGTGCCAGGGTTCCCTAGTGTACCAACGACCATAGGCAAAGCTGTGGACACTGTCTATCTCCGTTAACCGTGGCACGGCACACCGCCCAGAGACCCAGCCACACCCCACCGTCAAATGACCTGAAGACACTGGGCTGGACTGCTGATCAACATATTAGAAGCCATTACACATGGGACATCCGTACATCTGCTGGAGAAACTGATCACATTTATCCTTCTTTCAGCTGGCGATCACATTGTATCAACTGTAAAAAATCTATTCCCGAAAGTTAGTTTTTCTAACTTGAAACAGGAAGGGCAGAATGTCTGTTGTGTGTTGGCTAAGCCTCATAAGTCAGTGTACGTAACTAAACGCGATGACACGGTCCTGTTCTGACTTGGCGATACTGTTGTCCACACGTTACGGTCCAGATCTGTCTCATTTCCACGGTGTCACACAGAAAATCCCTTGGATCAGACACAGATTGTAGAGGGTGAGGGTAGAGGGAGAAAGATCCATTTCCAAGAAAAAAAAACAAGTTAAGCGGCCGATACACAGCAAATAGATGAAGGGATGTGAACTATTTACAGGTAATATACTGAAACTGTACAAAGAAATCATATAAAAAGCTGTAACAGACCTTCCAATAGTTTATGAAAGGTCAGGAGGGATCATAACTTTTTCCAGGAATTATTATTTCCAAGAATCCCAACACCAAAGGGATGTCATGAATGCATGTAAGCACAGCCTCTCAGTACGTCTGTTAACAGTCTAACCTCTCTGTCTTATAACCAGCCTCTCAGTACGTCTGTTAACAGTCTAACCTCTCTGTCTTATAACCAGCCCCCCAGTACGTCTGTTAACAGTCTAACCTCTCTGTCTTATAACCAGCCTCTCAGTACGTCTGTTAACAGTCTAATCTCTCTGTCTTATAACCAGCCTCTCAGTACGTCTGTTAACAGTCTAACCTCTCTGTCTTATAACCAGCCTCTCA